>JAPYZS010001449.1:0-21422 GCA_030522925.1 Trissolcus japonicus | reverse complement strand
GCTCAAATGTCAAGCCAGTCCTGTTGTATGGTTGCGAAACATGGAAAGTAACCGACAACACGACTCGAAAGCTCCAAGCATTCGTGAACAAATGCTTGAAACGCATAATTAAGATCTTCTGGCCGAACTGGATAACAAACGATGAACTGCTTCGCCGCACGAAGCAGATCCCTCTGCGAACCGAGATCAAACGCAGGAAATGGAGCTGGATGGCCACACCTTGCGAAAACCGTCTACGGACATAGCAAGGATGGCCCTGGACTGGAACCCTCAGGGCAACCGCAGCAGAGGACGACCAAGAACCATCTGGCGAAGAATAGTCGAGCGCGAACATCTAGAAGCTGGCAAGTCATGGTCAGAAGTGAAAAGGCTAGCCCAGGACAGAAGTAGATGAAGAGAATTTGCAGAGTCTCTAGTGCCGCTATGTGCTCCTTAAGGAGCGACTGTGTTTCGTCTATATGTTTTTTTTTATATTTGGGTGTCCTTGTTAAAGCTCAGTTAACCAGGATTAATTTATTGCAAATTGGATTTTGCATAATACCTGGAGATCATTATGTATTTTATGACACCAAGAAAGAAAAGAAAAAACACAAAATTATAATATTAATAAAAGAAAAGGCTTAATTCCTATTGAATTCCTAACTTATTACAAGAGTGATATTGCTCTCTGAAATTTCTTTAGACTCATCAATTCTACTGCTTATCGACTGAATCATCACACAAACCGAGAATGATTGTGACGAAAATGGAGTATCAAGTTCAAATTTAGTTTAGTTTATTTGAATCTGTCCCTCTCGACAGTCAAAAATTTCATAATCGAAGATACCGATCTTGGTCCTCTCATAGGTCCCAAGATCTAATAAAATTTACACTTCCTTCCTATCAACTTTAAAATTTTCAGATTTACTTATTGAACTATGATCTCATCAACCCGTTTCGAGAATTTCGAGCTATGCTTGATCAGACTCAGTCTATTAGATTCAAATTTTACTTTACTTCAAATTTACCCAGAGCTCACACTATGTAATATATTTCGTTGCTTTCAAAATATGTTTTCGTTTACAGGAATCTTAGATTGAAGTTTTCATCCTACTCATTGAATTATTCAAATTTGACTTAATCTCAGAAGAGGAGAGAAAACCAGATCAAATTTTCTGAATCTCATCAGAATGGATTACATTCTGTCTGCGTACATTTATAACGAACCAGGTATCTTGAAAATCAACAACCAAATCTCATCACGTTTTAAGATTTGATCGTGAACCAAAATAAGAGAAATAATTCAATTTTATCATAATGAACCAAGATTTCACCAAAGTTTCATCTCGTAAACCAAAACAAAGGAAACTTTTAATTTTATTCTCATGAATCGGAATTGTGTCTCACAAATCAAAATTCAATCTCATTGTTATAATCAGGATTTCATTTTATAAACCGACTCTTGTCTCATGAATAGAAACGAGTCATAAGTCAAATGAAAGAGACAGTCGAATTTTATTGAGATTTCATTGCAGAAACCAATTTTTTATCTCACAAACCAAAATTTAAAGAAGTAAAAAGACAATTCACTTTTATTATTATACCAAAATTTCAAATCATATGAAATAAACGATACAATTTTATCGTCATACCAATTTTTGTTTCTTTCATAAACCAAAATTTAATCAAAATAAAACAGACAATTCCATTTGATTATTATACCAATTTTTTGTTTTTATAAACCAAAATTTACGAACCAAGTTAAATTCTGGACCGACGACGTGAAAGGTATTTAGATATTTAGTTATACATATTCATTTCTTCCCGTTAGGTATTATAAATCTTACCTTATTGTTGAATAGACTTAATGTTAGAGAGAGCGAGGAAAGCAGTTGAACTTCCTTTGGATGCACTATATGAAGAAATAACTTTTTAGATGCACACAAAATTTTCTTTAAAGAACTTTTACTTGAGGCTAATTTCACCAGGTTCTTAGTCCTGAAGTCCCCTCAGAACTCCACACCCAATCGGCTGACCCCGATCGTCTCCGAGATCCGAAATTCCTGGCGACAGTGTTCCGGCCTTTTCATCGAAGCCCGAACTGTGACCAGGGAACTCAGCCTTTTCAGGCTTGAGATATCCTGGGTGCAGAATTGCCTCGAGGGAGACTTCTCCGAGAACCTTACCTGGACTTACCGTAACGTCGCGAAATACTTTTGTCGTGTCTTGCAAGACTCAATTTCGACTGTGACTTGCCCCTTAGGCGCGTCCTAATTTATACTTACGGGTTTGCACCCCTTGCCTCTCCTCTACTCTGATTATTGCAAATTTCCGAATTTCGGAAATTATTATTTTTTTTAGAAAATAAAAGTTGTTAATTTATTGAAATCTCAGTTAAATCTCATTCCCTGACCTCACCAATCCTGAATATGCATATCATATGTTTTTATGTTTTTCAAGTCAAAAGTTATGAATAATAGAAAATTTGATAGATGTTCTAGAACATTCTATCAAATTTTAATTTTGCTGATAAAATTTAAATTTTTATGTTTTTCGGAAACCTTTTGATGTAAGTTTGTTTGTTGAAACTTTGTTAATTTGTTTTTTCTATTTCATGGGGCTAATTGTTCTTCCCCTTTGGTTTATTGCTAATTTTTTGTTTTATGCCACCTGGCAAATTTTGATAAAGAAATTTCGATTTTAATGACGTCATTTTTAAAATTTGTTAATTTGCAACTAAACTATTGTTGTAAATTGAATTTTGATCATTTATTATCCCATTTGTTATTTTTCCCCGCCATATTGTGAATAATTTGAAAATTATTCACATATGGCGGGGACATAACATAATTTTGAAAATTGTTCACGAAAGCTTTTAAGGTGTCATTAATCAGCTAATGACGTACTGTTGTTAATGTTAATTAACTGATTCCTGGCGCTCTTTGGGAGCTACAGGTATTAGGTGATTAGGATAGCGGAGTTGGTGGCACGACGCTTCCGCTATCCTTTAAGGGGGAACGAGGACGTGCGAGACCTTTCGCACTCGTACATGTGCTTTTAATTGATCGATCTATTGATTGGCACGTTCTCGTTCCGCCCTTCGATCGACCTTCCCATGAGCATGCGCTCCGCCCAAGCCCACTTAGAAACGCGAAAAGAAATGGCGGACAGTTTTTCCATTCTTCAAATTCTGATACGTTACAGAAAATAGGAATACTTTGGAGTTATATACTAGTTTCAACTCTTCGTTGATAACATTCAAAAGACAGTTACAAATGGCATATTCGCTTTTCTTCCAACATTGGAAACAAGTAGCTTCCATCCGTATTGTATACATGGACATTGAACGAGTACAGCCATAATAATCGACGGTGAAACTAATCGACCATCGCAATTTTAGACGAAGAAAGATTCTGTGTGAAGTAAAATTTGATTCCAATTCTATTTTTTTCGATCAACTCCTCTGCTTTCACTTTTCTATAAATCTCGAAATTTTTCTGATGCTGGCATAATTCTGCAGAATCCTTTCCCTCGCGTTCATAACACAGATTATAGAAACCTACCCTTGGAACAGTGAAAGAAAAATCAACACTTGAAATGCGTCGACTCATCTAAAGAAATCTCAGAATTACCCGTGACAGAAAAATTATCCACAGTTAAAAATTTGATGACAGCATTTACGTTGGCCGCGGGTCGACCGTTGGCTGACTTCGTGCGTCATCCTTTATTTTTGACAGTTCAGTTTGTCATGAAGACAATATATACGGGCGCGCGTAGCGCGCCCCAGACAATCTAGTCCATATTTAAAAAATTGATGAACGGCGGAAGTTGGCTGCGGGTTGGACCTTTGGCCATGTTTCAGTTTCCAACTTTTATTTTTTGACAGTTTGAAATTTTTTTGACAGCTGAGAATGTGTAGTTCAAGACTGAAAAATTACGAACGACTATGTGGCGCCTCTCTCCTAGTATTCATAAATAGTTCATACAGTTTTTTCATAGACAATTCTGTGTTGACGAAATAAATAACTTTTGATTTTTCGCGACCGTAGTGTGATTGCTTATGCGATATGCTTTCACAATGCGGTTGGATCAACTCTTTCACCGTATCAGTTGAATTGACTTTACGATAGACATACTGTCCTCGCTTATATTTTTAACTGACAAAATTGTTAAGCTTCAATTACACAGTTGTTAGTCGGTGTTTCGTCTATCCCAGCAGACGCATAAGAAATACTTCACATACGTTAACGTTTTTATCACGTAGATGAAACGTGTCAGACCAGGGACAGAACTTCCGAAGCCGACGATTCTTACTCACTGGACTTGGCTCACGATGATTCATCTGAGATGATAACTAAATATTTTTTTCGTGACTAATTAACAAAAAGAGTTGAAAAATAATGGCAGCAACTCCGACAACTCGTCGCCTTCGGCTCGGGTATTAACTCCCCCGCAAGAAAAGTTTCACTTTCACGCCTAGCATTAAATTGTACTATTCCTGAACTGCTAAAGAAAATTTACTTCTAGATTTGCTCGTATGTTTGATTATAGCCTATTTATGGTTCATTAATAATTTGTGGCACTATTTATGGTTCATAAATGGTGCCATGTCTCATGTACAAATTTTTACTTAGGTAAACAGGATCTCAAAAGAGCTAAGGGCAGCTTATGTGAAATTGTAAAATTAAACGAACTTACCAAGTGAAGTTTAATTTAATGTCCGATGTTTAATAATGTCCGATGTCACATCCAGATGGATTACATAGTAGTCGTGCCTGTGTACGCGTCATTCAACAGTATTTTAAATATATTCTTAAGACAAAAAATGGTTCGTCTGTCACACCTTAGCAACCATGTAACAAACTATCTTCATAAGTTTAGAGTAGAAACTAATCCCTTTAGTGTCCATTTGGGTTGGGTGATTTTTATGGGTGGGAGATCCATCTGGACGAGACATCGGACATAATTGAAATTGAACTTCACTTCGTAAGTTCGTTTAATTTTACAATTATGTCCAATATGTCTCGTCCGGATGGATTACATAGTAGATGTTTAGAGGCTGATTTGTTTCTTGAGAGAAAACTGAGTCCTTATTTGCAAAGAAATGTTCACTTTCCACAGAATCGTTCATTAAATATATTTTATTTTTCCCGTTTGGAAATACTTAACAGACATTATGAGGGTACTTTGTTTTGGTATAAATATACTTAGGATAACAATACTGTCCTTGCAAAATTTTCTGGGTCGACAATTGATCTATTATAGAAACGAGCAAAAATTTGTGAATCACCGGACCATCCCGCAGCGTGGTTAATAATGTCGTTGGTAATGCGTATCGTGTACTGTGCGCTGAGAACATGTCGGAAGACACACCACATTTCTTTAGTGTTTCGCTTTTCCAGCGGGCTAGTGTCTGGACTCCCACCGCTGCGTGAGGTCTTACATACGAGATGAATGGTTTATCGCAGGAGTCTAATCGTAAGTCAGCTGTTCTTTCGAAGTAAGCGTTTATGAGGTGGTAAATGCAAAGGTTTTTCCTGTTGGGGAAAGGTGAAAATTGAAAGAAGGGTTGTGCTCTGCCAAATGCTGTTGTTTTGATTCTGTCTAGTACGCGGATCGTGAGTTTATCATCGTTACACACAATTTGAGAAGAACGCATAACAGCGAGGGTTTAAGTGCGGTGACCTGTTGCAAGTGATAAGAGCATCACTAGTTTTTTACTCAAGTCTTCTAAAGTGACTTTGTTATAAGGATAGATTTCTCCCAGTTTCGCTATTACAGGCGCAGGGTCCCACACATATTCATATCGCGCAGTGGGCGGTTTTATTTATGCTACCCCTTTGCAGAAGCATAGTATCAAAGGATGAGAGCCGATTTCATTCCCTGAGACTAGTGAAATAGCCGATCGTATAATGTTCAGCGATGAATAAAAGTTTACTTTTACTTCAGCTAGAAAGTCCAGAACGTAGGTTGCATCTGGCATGGTAATAGAAACGCGCTTTTGTTTTCAAAAATCCCACCATAGTTTTAGTGGGCGAGAGTATTATTTTAGTGTAGAATCGCATAAGGATGATAGAATGATGGGACACCACGTTCTAGCATTGCTTGCCGGATAGTCTCCCTGCAGCCAGGGTAAGTGTCCGCCAGGACGGGTCACATTTCCTGAAAGGAGATGATAAGAGTGAGTAGGTTGGTTCGAATATTAGGGGTTCGGTAACCAAGAGCCGACGAAACAGGGGAAACCATGGTTGTGGAGGCCACCATGAGATCACAATCATTCCCTCGGCCTCGTCGTTAGCAATTTTCCTCAAAACTAGAGATAACAGTATGAACGGTGGAAATGCGTAAGAGTTTGTGTTTGCCCAAGATATTGTGAACGCGTCGGCTGTGTTAGATCCTGGGTCTGGTAACCAGGAGATGTAGACACTAGCTTTATGGTTGATTGCCGATGCGAATAGGTCTATATTCATTCGGCCCCAATGCTATTTCCCTGAAGGCTTTTTCCGATAAAAACCACGGAGTGTCTTGCAAGATTATGCGCGACTCACTGTTCGCTAAGAAGTTGTTTTGAGATGCAATGTGGCTTGCAAACAGGAAAATGTTGCGCTGTTCGCACCATAACCATAAGTGTCGTGAGATGTCTGTCAATGCGCGGTATTCAATTGATCCAAATTTGTTAATATAAGAAAGTGCGGTTGTGTTGTCGATTCTCAGAAGGATGTTGCAATCATGTAAGTCTTTTTCACTGAATTTTACTGTATTTGAGACCACTATTAGTTCTAGCGTGTTTATGTGGTGTTTTTCTCTTTCACTGACCAGAAACCGTGGGTTTTTGGTCACCGCAGGCTGCTCCCCAGCCAGTCAGGGAAGCGTCTGAGAAAATTTCACAGGCAAAGCTGCTATCCCTGATGAAATAAGCTTATTTTTTATCAATGAGGACGTTATCCACCAAGAAAAATCGTTTTTAAGGTGGTCAGCTATCCGCATTCGGGCATCAAAGCGGTCATTGTTAGCGGCAAGAGCTAAAAACTTTTCCCTTTCGAATGCTTTAGTGTACATCATGTTGAACCGCCGGGCATTTTGATATGAGGGAACCTATCAGTCGAGCAAAGTCTCTGATTGGGCATTCATATCGTTGAGAAACGTTTTCAGTTAGCTGTAACAGTTTTTCTCTTTTTTCTTTTGGAATTGAGATGGTTTGGTTGACAGAGTTGAATACGAAGCCCAAGAATTTGCATTCTGTGCTAGGTGTTAAAACCGGTTTTCCGTACTTGATTATGAAGCCCAATGATGATAAAAGCTCGATTGATCGGTTTAGGTTCGACACGCACTCATCATAAGATGATCCTAGAAGTGAAATATTATCGAGGTATATGACCGATTGGTATGCCTCGTTCCTCAGTGTTGATATAACAAGTTTCAAGATTTTAGTGAAGATGGAGGGAGCAGTGGACAGGCCAAAGAATAGTGCGGCGAATTCGTAAGTTATGCCCCTCCGTTGAAATCGTAAGTACTGCGAATGAACTTTGTGGATTGGTACTAGGAAGCATGCATCTTCCAAGTCTAGTGATACCATCCAGATTCCCGGGAGCATGAGTTGCACCACTGTGCCCCAGTCTTCTATTCCGAAATGAGGAGATTCAATAAATTTGTTCAGGTCTTTGAGATTGAGGATAAATCTCATTGCTCCCGAAGATTTTTCCCTAAGAAAGGAAAAAGATTAGAATTGCTCAGCTGAAGGTGTTACGATTACAATGGGCCCTTTTCCTAATAGTCTTTGAATTTCCATGTCGCATTGTTGTGAGACTGGGGTGAAGAACCTTGGCTCTGTTAATGTTGGCCGATAATTTGGAGTTGTTGTGAATGGGATAAGGTAGCCACTGACAGCTTGTAATACAGCTTCGTTAGTGGTTATATTTTCCCATACTTCGACAAAGTTCGCTAGGTGGCCCACGGTTCTTAAATTTTTTAACTGAGGTATCAAGGTCGTGACTTCGATGTCGATCTGCGATAGCGGGTCGTATTCCGTGACGGAGCCCCTGACTGGCGACCCGATGTGTAGTTTCGGCGAGCAGGGGCCTTGTAGTTTCCCGAAGGGTGAGGGTGGTAGTGTTGTGGCTGATGCGTATGAGTGGGATGAGTGGCCTGCCTAGTTGGCTGCTGGGTCTTCTTAGAAATTTCGCCAAATTTCTCTCCAAATAGCCAATCATCTACTGGAGCTGTGTCAGCTGTATTTTTCTCAATGATGTTAAGGCACGGCTTGATAAATGCTCTCCGGGCAAGCGACAGGCGATAATGGTGGTCAAAGATGAGGTGGAAACCCTCTGAAATCTTGGAGATTGCGCTGATTGTTTCGCTCGGCAACTCGAGCTTTATCACTTCCGAGATGCCCGATCCTAGGGCGTTGAGAGCTGCTCCAACTTGTGCCTGCGATTCCGCTTGGTAATTGTCTCGTTTAAGCCCAACGCCGAGACCAAGGGAAGGATAGAGAGAAGGAAACCACCCAGGACTCAGAGGATGCTGGCCGCCGAGCAAAGGCCGGTTAAAGAAAAGAAGGACCGCAGGTATGCGAAAGCAAGGTACTGCGAGGGCGGTGGAGGGCCTTCTTTTTTTTTTTTTTTTTGTCTCGTTCAAGCCCCGCCGCGCCGAGAACCGCACGATTTCCTTGTTTACATTAGGGGGGTGTAGGAACTTGAGGTCGTCTGGTGTGGTGTATGAGGAGAGGAGGTTCTTTCGGGTTTCCTCGTCGAGTCCCATGGTTGTCAGTTATTTTGCTGACTTTATGACGGCTGAATGCCATTCATAGGTTGGGCCCAACTGTTTGATTACCTTGAAAAGTGTGGTTATCGGGTTTTCTTCGGGGTGATCTGAAGAGGAGTTAGGATCTATTTGGGAGAGATCGGTGGCTTCGATCGTACCGATGGTGTTTTGTGATTCGTCAAAGATTACTTCCTTCGCACTTTTCTGTGATTGTGAGGTTACCTGGGTTGTTTGGGGGTTGTTTTTTGAAGGATCTGAATTTTCCCCAGTGCCTTTTTTGACTGTCACTACACTGCGGATTGTAGGTTTGTTTGACCTCGAATCTGAAAACACATATAAATGCAGATGGGAACAGTCGGTTATGTCCCCATTTTGTTTATTGGAAACTAGGGAACATACCTGGTTCAATGCCCTGGTTCTGAAAACCATCTGCTCATCTGTCATGTTGTGACTTGACGAATCGCTCAAACATTGATCTCTTTCGTAATGGTACTCATGATCACTCTCCGAGTATTCCTCCACATGACGGTGTTGCATATAGAGAAGAAAATCTTCGAAATGGGAGTGGTGTGAGAGCGGGGTTATCTCTTGTCTATATCTTTTGTGTGAGACACTACCGGTACTACGAGAACTGCTGCGAGATCGGCTGCGCGAGCGGTGCCTCTTACGTGTTGAGCGTCCCCCCACCCCTCTGTTCTTGTGATGCTTATGACTTTTTTCAATTTTTACGAATAAAAATTGACTCAGTTTTAGAAATACTGCTGTTGACGCGGTCAACAGATACACAATAAAAATAGTTTGTTACACGGTTGCTAAGCTGTGACAGATGAACCATTTTTTGTCTCAAGAATATATTTAAAATACTGTTGAAAGACGCGTGCACAGGCACGACTTCTATGTAATGCATCCGGACGAGACATACTGGACAGGAGAAAAATTGGAGATAAAATTGGAGAAAAAATATAAAAATGAACGTGGATTATTTGGAGCCATAGATATTAAAATGAGCTTATGGTAATAAAATGGCGATCTATGGAAAACAATAGAGATCTATAAAAATTTAACAGTGAGTTCTCCGAAAAAAAAAGAACTCACTAAGAATGACAAAAGCCACAGAAAAAGAAAAATAGCCCATTAAAAAACAATTTTAATAGAGTTTGTGCGGTAAGCCCATTTAAAATTATATAAGTGCTATGTAAAATGAAGCTGGATTGTAAAGACAAAGACATTCGGAAATATAGGTAATACAAAATCGTTATAGAAAATGATATACGTCTTCAAAAAATCAAAAATGTAGTATGAAAGATGGAAAAAACCCATTAAAAAAAACTAAGACTTATAGAGAATACAGAACAAATGAAAAACGGTGCGTGGAAAGTAGATGATGGTTCTATAGTAGCTTCTCGGTGAGCTTATGGAAATTATATAATAGATATGGAAAATAAACGTAGATTATAGGGGACAAGGTATATTGAAATTTGTCTATAATAAGGAAATGGCGATCTATAAAAAATAATATAGGCCTACAAAAAGTGAGCAATGAGTGATCGAGTAATCAAGAATTCCGAATAGCAGGTAAATTGAAAAATATATATTAAACAATATGTATGGAATTTATACTCACTTTTATATATACATACTCACTTTTTGAATATGCCAAAATATTCACCATAGTATAACATTTTGAAAATTTCATAAAGTAACTATAAAAAAGTTTCATTTAAAACATTATTTTTTGCTGTGATAAAAGTATACAGTAAATTTTGTCTGGAAATAGACAATTAAATTGATCCTTCTTTTAAATATTTGTAAATTTGAATGATATAAGAATCAGAATAAGACGATATATTTCGAATATGTGGAAATACTTGAAATTAGTCTATTGATTAGAAATCTATCTATATATAATTTAATGTATTTTGTTCAATTTATTGAACAAAGTTTTTATAATTGATATTATGATTAAAATTTGCTATTTATATGGGTGTTTATATATAGAGGACGCAATAAGTGGAGCGAACTGAGCTCCCTAGTTTGATAATAGTATATTTCTGTACGTGGTGAAAACGAGTTCCATATTGGTAGCGCAATGCGCTGTCAAATTAGCCCTTCACGTCCCAAGTCGGTATGACATACCGACCCACACTCCAGTATCCACGGCCTAGGTCGGCGTACCGACTTTATTTAAATGTTGATTTCTCAATAAAAGATATATTTTATTTTGAAAAAGAAAATATATCATTTTAATGTTTTTCTATACGAAATAGGCGTCGGGCCGTGGATACCATCGAGCGCCAATGGCCGGTGGACGTGAAAGGTTAAAACTCGTTGTCCCAAATGCTAAACGATAGTTTTCACGCCAAGGTTGCGGGAAAAATTTACGTATGCCAACTGCTTTCCACTCTGAGGCGTGAAAAAATATTTAGCAAAGGTTGAAATTCTCTTTATTATTTTGAGTTTTTTGTGTGAATATTTGCCGAAGAGTGCGATTGAACTCTGACCTCTGGCACGGAGACCTGTTTTAGGTCTCTGAATTATTTTATAACAATGTTTATATATTCGAACATAATCCCTCACGAATGAAAATTTAGTCGCTAAAATATATCTTATTTTATTATACTTATGGTTTTCATAAATTTTTTATATACAAAATATATTTTACTAACGGAATGCTTGAGCAATCACCGTCGCTGCAGTATTTCATGTATCCTTACTGTTGTTTAGGAGAATATTTAATAACAAATTTAAGGTGATCAATATGTTTTCGTTTATTGCACTGAGCACGAGGAAAAACTAACACGATGATGATATAACCTCAGCCTTCAGTGAGAAAAGAAATTCTTTCACTGCTAGATCTTATTTATTTATTCATTATAATGCATTTATATACACAAAATTTTCAGTTTCATCGTCAGGAGCGTATACACTAAGGTTCCAAGAATTCAAAACGCGCGAACAGGCCACATATAATTGTTCATAAAAAAACATGATGTTACGTCTGGAAAAATAACAGACGATTTCGAGGTAATTCGAAAAACACAAACGATTCAGATTATAGGGTTGGCATTCAAAGAAACATTCAATTGGTTTAACAATGTTTCTTTCATCAAAAGAATCAAACATCATTTTGTAATATTTTAAACAAATTTTAATAGTATAATTAACTTATAACTAAGTCGATGTGAAAAATATATATTATACAATTAGAAAAGGTAATATTATAATTTTAGTAATTAATGCTTACGTAAATCCTTAAATTCTGGACTCAACTCTTAGCGATGATTTTTGATTGTTGAAACTTCACTTGCGGTTACTGGTATTAACGAAATTTTTGAGTAAGGACTGACTCTTGGTTAAAATCGGATTCTAGATCCTCCGAATCACTTATTTTGTTGCACTCTGAACAGAGTCTCTGAGCAAGGTCTGACTCTTGGATGAGATCTCTGGTATATTTGCCGCTGAACTATTTGCGGACAGTCGGACAATTTCTCTTGCTGCTGAACAATTTGAGGACAACAGATTCAAGAGATGAGTTTACCGAGTCAACCGGAAGGAAAGACTGATTTGACTGGACCAGGAGCACTATTTATCTAAAATTTTTAGCATGGGAAACATAGGAATTATAAAAGTAGGAGGTTTCCAGGAAAATCATTTGATGTTTCTGCACCTTTGAAAAACAGTGTACAACATTTGGGTCTTTCTTACATCATAGCGTTTGGTCGCCTGTTCGCCTGTTGCTGACAGGACTATTTTGTTCGTGCAAGTGTACGGGTAACTTTAAAACATTGTGACCGGGACGTCCTCCTGTAAGTAACAATGAAGCTTAAATGTTTCATATTGTGCAATACCTAAGAAGACCAAAGCTTAAGCCACATCATAGTGACTACTTACAGAAGATAGCAAAAGATTCAATATAAACGGTTTGTCTGTACCGACGCAGGCGTTAAGACGATAAATGAGGTTCAGTGGTTACGAAAAACGCGATAAGGTCCTGTGCGAAAAATAACTATAAAAATATCAAACAAAATATATTCAACGATTCTTTGCAATTGCATAAATCGTTGTATATATTTTGTCTAATATTTCAATGGTTACTTTTTGCACAGGATCTTATCGCATTTTTCGTAAACACCGAATTTCATTTATCGCCTTAAAAAAACTGGAACGTTGGACTTAATACTTTGCAGCACTGCATCATAAAATAATCTTCGATCGTTCATCAAATTTGGCAGAGTATTTTTAACTTCTGCTGCGAGAGTCTGTGTGTCGTACTAAAGTTCCATACGAACGTCATTGTTATCTGGACCGGCGATTTCAGGAGCAGGTAAATCATACTCGGCGACATGACGTATTGAAAGTTTGTATACATAAAAATATGTGTTATTTGTGAGAAAAATATTGCATCGTATTAGATACACGATAATTACCTGATAACAAACCAAAATCTTATTGACATGGATGAAAGTCTTCTCATAAACACGATCACAACCAATTAAATCCAGACTACGTTGTTCATGAGTATGAGCTATATTTTTAGACATTGGTTCCTTGAATTGAGTGGGAGAATTGGAATCCTCACAGGAGGTCAATATGATGGAGAATAAAATTCTCAATTTAGAAGGAAATCGCATGCTACAGCCTTTTTCATAGTAAGATTCCAGTAATCGTTGTTCTGCGAAACACCTAATACCTCGCCCGCTTCTTTGTAGCTTTGATTTTCCTTACTGCTGATTGTTCAGAGGAAAGCGAAAGATGTTGGACCTCTTCCAACCATCAGTAGAAGTCGTCAGCAAAAACACATGAATTGATTCGGATAAACTGCATACATACGTCCAACTGCAGAAACTTATCACACTGTTGGCTTATCAGTGCTGACACAGACTTCTTGTTTTCTACGTTTCCATGATCATGAAGTTTCATTCCACGTAAAATAGTTGGGAACTTCAGAATGTAGTAATGTCTTGGCAAAATCTTCGATTTAGCATTTAGCAATACGTCGATGACCATTTTCTAGATGGATGGTTAAATGTACAACAGTCGAATAAGAGTCTAATATTTTTTCAAAACTATTCAACAATACCAAACTTGACCTCCTACCTCTTCCCCCTGTGGGAGGACGGAGGGCGACTTTAGAAAGTTGAATAGACACCTATTTTACATTGCAGATTTAGATTTCTTGGATCAAAACAAGTAACTTTTACTCGGAGCATTGTTCCGAAATCATTAAAGTTGTCCCTGTAATTAATCAATTTGTTTTTTCCTAATTTTGGGTTGACCGTTCAGATAGGGTGCAGTATGTCATAAAATGTTCATCAAATTTGAAAAACAGGAAAACACCTGATTAGTATTTTTTGAAGAGCTAAAGAATGACACCAAACACGACCCCCTACCCCCACCCCTTGGAGGTGGGGCGGGGGACAACATGAAGTTCTTGAAAGCGAACCTTCATTTTTCATTGCAGGTTCAGATTCCTTGGATCAAAACAAGTAACTTTTACACAAAGCATTTTTTTTATATCATGAGAGATGTCGCTGTATTCGTCGGTCTTTAATCGGCCGTTAAAAATCGTAAAGTGAAAAAATAAAAAAACTGAACGATCGCGGACTGCACAAAAAAGTTTTGAATATGATAAAACAGAAATCAGATAAATCGGACGACTGTGTTCCGAGAAAAAACTGACATCGACTCTAAAAATTTGTTTTTGATAAACATCTATTCCTGATCCATAATGGATCCCTTCTCCATCAAATACACTTTCCAATGCATTTATACGTGTTTCCAGAGTGTCTTCCCGAAATGACGCGCCGTATACTTCCTGGCGCTACATTTTTATGTAACTTTCACAATTTTTATCGGATTTTCAAATTTGGACACAATATTTTTAAATATATGTACTTTTGAATTATGCAATAAAAAAATAGATTCTTCAAATTCTGACAGGTAGGCATGACCCTTTAATCGAGTTGTGAACTTTTTTTGCACCATGGGAGCGAGATTTCAGTACTCGCTCAGGCTGTCACCCTCGGGAATAAAGCACGCTCTTGGGAATAAAACAGCTGAAAACTCCCGCTCCCTTGGTACAAAAAACGCTGTATTGACCTCGTGCCCCGTCACGCCACCTCGCGGATTTTTTCTTAGCCCTCCGTAAGGTAACAGTTTTTATAGGCAAAGCGTTGTGATAAACTTGTTGAGGACCTGTTTTTATTGAAATGACGGATACTTCAGTGGTGAATCAAAAGTTATCGAAAAGAAAAGTTTATTGCGTTTTTCTTGGGTGCGAAAATGCGTCCCACAAAAACTTGAAGATCGCTTTTCACTGCTTTGCCATTCCAAAATTTACCAAACGTCGATCCTGTTAAACAGAAGGTAACAGCTGAGAAGAACGAAGGAAGATTGAAAAGAAGAGCTGGTAGAGATGAGCAAAAGGAGAGGAGCTTCAGTTTTCAGCGAGCAAAAATTGACCTACCAACGGCTGAATCGTCTAACGTACCAGTAAATGCAACAGACGACAATGAAGATGTGCCTTTTCTAAGTCACTACGCCATGCACGACGACGACACAGAGAAAGAGGACGTCACAGAGGATACTGCAATCACGGATGACACGAGAGAGCTGAATGTTTCCGTCGAAAAAGATGCAGCGGTCCAAGTGAAAACAACATTCTTTACAAGCTAGTTAAAAACCGACGCTGATGTGAGCACAGCGACTGTTGTTGAATCTTTCAAGTTATTGGATACAATTTTGGATATTTTAAAAATCGCTGAATCAAGAAATGATAATTTGTCTCTGCACATGAAAGACCGAGTTATTCTAATTTTTGTTAAGCTGAGAAAAAATTTGTGGTATGCTTTTGTAGCACTGTTATTCGATTGTTCCGCGAAACATTGTGAACTAATTTTTTCTGAAACAATAGTTATGTTGAGTATCAACGATCTCTTCTCTCGTTTAGGCCAACGAGAGAAGAGATTTCCAAAAACCTCCCACTATGCTTTAAGGGCTTTGAAAATAATAGAGTTGTAGTTGACGGTACAGAAATTTTTATTCAGAATCCCAAAAATCTTTACTGTCAAATTTTAACGTATTCTCATTACAAAAGTGCTCAAACATGTAAAGTTATGACAGGTGTAACTCCAGCTGGTAATATTTCATTCATTTCACTGATGTATGGCGGAAGAGCGTCGGACAAAACTATTTTTGAAAAGAGTGGTATAATTAAATTGTGTGAACTTGGAGATGCAGTTATGGTAGATCGCGGTTTTCTGATATTTGCTATTTAAATCAAATCAAAGTCTGGAGGCATTTTAGGAATTTTTAAATGGTAAAAAATAGTTCACAAAATCAGAAGCACTCTTAACTAGTAAAATTGCTAAAGCTAGAGTACATGTTGAAAGATCAAATCAAAGACTCAAAGTTTTTGAAATCATTGGTAATACTCTACCTATGCATATAGTTCCTTTGTTGGACGATATTTTTACAGTAGTTTGCGCCGTGGTAAATTTAAGTGCTCCAATTTTGAAAGACGATAAATTTATGGAGGCGTAAAAAATGACAACTTTATTTAAATAGGTTTATATTTAATTGTACAATGTAATAAATACATGTGTATTGTGTTTTATTAATGAAAATAGTGTTTTTCAGAAATGTTTGCACTTTGCACTCGCACCAGCTTTGCAGGAACAAAATACACTTATTATTTGTCCATCATGTGCAAATTTCAAATCAATTTGATGAGGATTTCCACGCATATTCGAAGTTGCCAAACAAAATGCGAGAACTTCGACCGTGCCACTGTCATGTTCCGAATTTTTTTACCGCACTTGATTGAACCATGAACGTGTAGAATACGCTCGGGTTGTTTAAAATTGAATAATGAAGGGTTTTTCTCAGCCCAATCACATTATCTGCGAAGACAATTCCATTTATAAAGATTATTTACACTCGATAGGGTTAAACAAATCTTCAGAAATGCCCAAGGGGCTGTTAATTTTACTAAATAAAAATAAGAAATGAAAAGAAACCACCGTTTGTGCGAGTTTACGCTGCCGGGACTCTTCGTCCTGCTATGCGCACCGATTAGAATCGGTGCCCTCGCGATGCTGATCAGAAATTTTGCCGACGTTAGTTAGGTGATGCTGTCCGACAAGAGTCGGGTGTAGTTAGTGGCCGTCAAGAGTCGGTTTTGAAAACTGATGCCGACGAGTCGGATTCCGTCGAGCTCCAAAAGGTTTCAGCAAAAGCTGATCGCTGGCCGTGTTGCGTTTGATGCTGACTGCTTACTCAATCGAACTGAACTGCTGCATCTCGCGTCAATCAACTCGCGATTGGGTCGGTTGATAACAGTAGCGTCGCGAATCACTACGCCGCCGAGTTCGTTCGCGCTCCGTGAGATGACGGTCCAAAGACAAAATGACCCGGACAAAATATCAAAAAAATAATACAGCGGACAAAAAAACCAAAGACAAAAATCCTTTTTAACAAATCCAAATTTAATGCTAAATCGAGTTACAAGATGTAACAAAATGTTACAAAATGTTTGTATTGTTTGCATAGTATTCGCGCATCAGAAATAACTAATAAATAAATAAGAAATAGTTTCTAATAATATGTACTTGAAACAAATAAATAAGCGAATAATAATCTATCTAATCCATCAATTAAAAAGGACTGAGGCGTGAATCTTATGATAAGAGAGTCATATCATAATATTTTTGATTATAAGAATCGCAATAGATGTCAGGTAAGATCGATAATATGAATGCAAAAACGAATCTTATGATTATTTTGTTATTTGGGGGGGGGGGGGGGTTCGGGGGGGCTCCCTCGTTCAAGTAAGATTTTAACCCTCAACTAACTTATCGGGTCTGAGAGACCCAGACCTTTGTCCGTTCTGCAGTATTTTTGTATTTTCTAATTAGATTTCAGTAAATTAGTTATTTATAACTACATGTAAACTTAGTTTGGTATATCAAGTGACGGTTTTTCACCACTTCAAACTTTTTCAAACGTGTTTGATGTACGTAAATAAAAATAGACGTCGATCAGGGGTCTGGTAGACCCGCGACGGTTAAATTAAGTTGAAATCGCAATTGAACGCGTATGTGAATAAAATTAAAAATAAGCATAAAAATTACATTTTTATCAACGGTTCAGATAATATGTCTGTGGATATTTCGTGGTATGAATCTCCACTGGAGTAAAGCCTCTGAAAAGAGATCCTTTCCAGTAACCTAGGTTTGGGAAATAAGAACCTTCAGGGAAAAGAGCTCCTAATGCTTAACCGAAAACGCGAGAACAAATTGACTAACCCGAATACAGCTGATTAACTTGAAAACGCGAAAAAAGATTTGATTAACCCGAAACACGAAAATTCATCTTTATAAATGTGTTATGATTTACAACCGACTGAATTCAACCTCAAAAAGAAATTTGCCTGTCAAATTAGAGTTGGCGGGTAATTTTTAAATGATGATCTCTGTCAAAAAAACTTACGTCAGTTCTGATGTTAAAATAAACGTAAGAAATAACGTCAGAAATTATGTCTGAAATTTCGTAAAAAATTATGTATGGTTTTGGCGCCAGATATTACATAAGATCTTACGTCATTTTTTACATATAATCTTACAAGAAAAATACTCGGCACTTATTTTATCGAAAAATATATTTATTTCAGACATAAAAAAATTAATTAATGGATTTCTAAGTTTAAAGAAAAGCAAATTATTTATAGCATATGTTTTATTTTCAAGTTATTGTATTTGTTAGAAGAAAATATAAGGCGCATTTCTGAAAATAAGTATAATACAACAATGAAAATAAATTTATTTTTCACGTTTTAATACACATGTTTCGTCATTTTGTTCTTACATTCACAACCTTTGTTGTTTTAGTACCACAATTTCAATATGATCGTATCATCATTATTATCTCATCGTGTATAAGTATTTCACAATAAAAATCTGTTGAACTTAACGATGTACTCAAGACTTTTTTTTTAATTTTCTCTGTCTTTTAATTCTAAAAACGAAATCAATAATTTAACGACTATTCATTATTATAACCAATAATAAAAATTCGATTATCATTTTTTTTATATGAAAACAATCAAATGCTTACAATAGTTACTTTGAAGAATTTTGTTTTTGTTTGTGTATAACGAAATGATATCAGTATAATATCTGACTTAGAATACAATTCGCGAAACATACATTACTTTCATATTACATCAAAATTTTTGTACTAAAAATTTTTAATATTTTAATAACTTTGACGTCATTACATTTTTTAATTCAGTTCTCATTGTTACGATTTTATGTTGCTAAACGCTGACGATGTTTTGCAATCAAATCTTGTCTTTTACTTTTGACATAATCGTGAAATTCGGATAACGCATTTTTCAACTTTCGTCCGCGAACTTGTTTTTTTTGAAGCCGATGTTTGAAGCAATCTGAAAAAAGTAAACATCATTGAATTACGAATAAATCAATTAATTCAATTCTAAAAAATCAATACCACGTTAATACCAAATTACCTTTCAAAGCTTTATATTTTTCAGGAGTGTATGGTCTAACGCGCTCTTCTACTCCATCGAATTGTTCATATTTAACTTTTTTGAAATCTTTGCATCGAATTATCATTCCTTTCGTTCCATATACAGTATGAAATAATTCTCTCACAAACATGGAATCTTTTTTTTCGGTTTTAATCAGGTCCCACTGATCAGGAGAGATGAAAATCCCTGCACCTAGCGCAACCTGTGTCACAAGTTATATACAACAAAAAAATCATAATTAGCTGAAATAAATCATGAGAAATTAAACTAGCATAAAATAAAATTACACATGATATATATGTCTGATTGTGGATACTGACCCTATCATTAACTGACTCGTATAATCGATTCAATTCAACATCTCCATTCAATCCTTCATGTTCTAATCTTAGATTTTCTTCCTCTTGCAGTTCCTGCCTCTGTCTTTCTTGATCTTCCTCACGTCTTTGATTCACGAAAATTTCGTGTTCGTCGTGCTCATGTTGCAGACGTCCTCGTTCCTGCTGTTCCCCACCTCTTCGCTGGATCATTTCGCGTTCTTCTCGTTCATGTTGGACTCGTTGTCTTTCTTGTTGTTCCCGACGTCTTTGATCCTCAAACCTTTCGCGTTCTTCTTGTTCACGGTCTACCCGTTCTCGTTCCTGCTGTTCTCGACGTCTTTCATGCTCAAACCTTACGCGTTCTTGTTCACGTTCTGCCCGTTCTCGTTCCTGCTGTTCTCGACGTCTTTCAAGCTCGAACCTTTCGCGATCTTCTTGTTCATGTTCTCGTTCTGCCCGTTCTTGTTCCTGCTGTTCCTGACGTCTTTCATGCTCGAACCTTACGCGTTCTTCTTGTTCACGTTTTGCACGTTCTCGTTCTGCCTGTTCACTTTCCTGCTGTTTCCAGCGCGTTTGTTGTTCAGTCCTCTCATGTTCTACCTGCTCGTGTGGGTGCCTTTTCTTTTCCTGATGTTCCTGATGGCTATGATACTCGAGCCTCTTGCGTTCTTCCTGCTCTTGCTGGTACCTGTGTCTTCTTTGTTCTTCTACGTGTCCACGATCCACGAGTTCTTCTTGTTCATATTCAAGTTGTTTTCTTTCCTGCTGTTCGCGACGCTTTTGTTTTTCAATCATATCTTGTTCTTCTTGCTGATCCCAATGATCTAAGGCTTCTTCGTGTCCGTTACCATCATGGAATATTTGTTGCTCTAGTATATTTTCTTGCTCATCATGATTCTTTTCTGCTTGAAGTTGTTCTTGTTCTATCTGCTGTTTTTGCTGTTCGTCGTGCTCTTGTCGCTCATCTTCTACATTGTTGTCATTGTTTTTAGTGCTTTTTCCATTTACATGTTCCACTGACTTCAGCAAGATTGATGTAGCAGATTTTCCTTTTTTTTTAATCTCGTTATCGCTATCCTGTCAAAAATTTAAAAAATTAGAACATGGTTTTTGATAGTATTCTAAATAAATATTTCACTTATTGTACAATGTAAATCTCACCGAGTCTTCCCCGAAGAATAATCTTTTCGCTACAAAGTTCTTTTTTGATCGATTTTCCTGCAATTTACAAAATTATGCATATGAGTTTGTATGCATATAATTAAAATTAAATGTTAGAATATACATAATATGCTAAGTCTCGTTTGAATCTGTTTTCATTCATGAGACTGAGATGGCGCTGTGATCGTGAGCGGAAGTTGCCGGCGACAAGTGTTCATAAATATAAGGTTCGTTGACTGCAGCTAGTGTGTGTACCTCGAATGTTGAAATAAAAAAGAAAGGAGGATTTGCTGCTTTATTTGAGTGGTTGTGCCTAAAATCAACTTGTCAAAAGGTTATGGGCCCAGCACGCTTCCACTGCGCACTGTAAAGGCGAGTTAGAAAATGTCGAGACGAGAAGTCCAGGTGAAAAACGAAATGACCAGGATTCTCGGTATATTGTTTTTGCAATTTGGGTGTTTGAGAGTGTGTTGAGTGAAAGTGGAAAGGGGTTTAGTGTGTATGATCGAGAAAACAGACAGCTGAGACGGTTGAGAGTGATTGAGAAAAATAGTGAAGTTCAGTGTGAAAAATTGCCAAAAATGTCGGACGCCATGATGGCGTGCCGAGTGAGTCTGTAAGGGGACTGTGAGTGTTGTTTTGTTTTTAAAATT
>JAPYZS010001448.1:0-15520 GCA_030522925.1 Trissolcus japonicus | reverse complement strand
AACGCCGTTTGTACGTTTACAGCTCTCCCGGCGGCAAAATGGATGCGATAATTTAGAAAAGCTAAAGCCGCGTCATACGTGTTCGTGCTCTACCACTCAAACTCATCTGTATTTTTATTGAGTTGCGCGAGTGTTCAATGCTCGCTCGCGCTCGTCTATCTGTCCCAAGAACAAACATCGTTTCAAATGTACAAAAAAGCGACCACATCGTTCTTGACGTCGCGCGAAATCTACATTTATCCGAACTCCGCGTCAGGTCCGAAATATCTGAGCGTGCATCGACCAGACAGTCTCTAGCGTGCAACATTATTTTACGAGGTATTTGCGCCGAGAGGGAGAGAGAGAGAGAGAAAGAGCGCAAGCGAGAAAGAGAGAAGGCCGTTGTTAAAATAATCTGTGCAAAAAATGAAGCATGAAACAACGTCGGAGCGGGCTAGTGGTTGGCAGCTCCTCGTACGGCGGCGTAAATAAATGAATGACAGTAGCGGTGCGCAGTGACCGTGATGACTGTGCTTATAGGGCTCTCCGTCTCTCTCTCTCGTTACGAGCTGGGCCTCCCACGCCCTTTGCCCTTCGCGCGTACGGCGGTGTGCCGACGACGACGACGGCGCACTATCGATCGCGGGCGTCGGCGTATCCGCCGCACGGTGGCGCCCCCGTCGTCTAGCCCCGAAATTGCACGATGCGTAAAACGTCGTGGGGCGGGGGAGCACGCGGGGAGCTGTTTCAGCGGCGTGGGCAGAGCCGGGGACGAGAGGGCGCTCCGATGTCGCCGCCGTCGGTTGCGCCGGTCGCCCGGCGTGCGGCCTCTCCTCCGCAAGCTCTAAATTCGCCCGCGTCTTCATCTCTCGGACGTCGTTTTCGCGCCGGCCCCGCAGAATAGGCGTAGGCGTAGTCCGCGGGTGTGTGACCGCTCCGGTCCGGACCGATTTTGCATGCTAAATTGTGAACGACCGGCCTCCCCCCGGCAAGCATGGCCGACGGCGAGATAACAGTTCAGTTTGACAGTTCTGTGCGGGTTCAAGGACACCATCCGGGGGCCAGCACCCCCATGCCAAACTCCAAGATCTGTGTTCGGTGGAACTGTGTCCAAGTTCGCAAGACTGGTGATGGTTGAGTTCACACCCAGCGCGATGCCCCGAGATTTAGTTATGGATTATTTGCGAGTACACGGTGCTTCCGCACGGTTCGTCGTCGTACGTGCAGTCGACATTTTGAGGTAATTTTGTCCAGGCGTCTCGCATGAGCTTTTTCAGCTTCTGAACACCATTAGTAGTGTAGCCTCCCCTCAACGTCTGCAACCAATCAGTCGCTTGGACCGAAAAAGTCTTTTTCGGAACTGAGAATGGTGCCCTGGCTCTGACCACGAGATATGAACCAGTTTGATTCAGTTTTTTTTTTTTTTTTGGAAAGAGAATGAGCATGATTAGAATCTCTACTCAACAAGTCAATAACAGAGGTGCACCAATCCAGACGGCGTAGTTGCACAAATTTATGCAAATATGGTTTTCAAAAGGATCCGTTTTACTGATCTTTATCCGTCCTGGTTATCAATACGAAAAGGTAAACGTTTGAGCAAAGGGATCGCAAATTGAAACGTTTTTATATGCCATCGCACACGTACCCTGGGCGGATGCGATGAAATTTAAATAACCCGCGGAATAATAGCGAGCGACACGCGCCGCGGTGCCGTGTGCGGGCTATCGGCAAGATCAGCCCGCTATTAATTACAACTAATTGGGATCGGTATCGCGCGCCACGATGGGCCGCACCATTTAGCGGCACGCATCCCTCGACCTTCCAATGGTCGCGCGATATGGTCGCTGCGTGTGTGCTTCTCTCGGCACCCGGCGAACTCCCGATTTCGTATATACTTCACAGCCCCGCGAGTCCATTATGGTTTGTTATTGATCTATCTGTGCGTCTTCCTTACACTTTTCTTCTTCCTCCTGCTGCCGGTGCTGCTCCTTCTTTCGGCCCCTCCTTCGCCCTCGCACGCCCCCCGTCCTGCTGCTTCATCTTGCTGAAGCTTCCATCGGAAATGGTCGAGGGTAGAAAAGTAGGGTGGCAGAGCCCGAGAGAGGACGTACGGCATCGGCTCCCGAGGGAGTGCCGAGGCACGCAAAAATGCGTCTTTGCAAATTCTGTGTCACCCTTCCGGGGAGGGGACGCACTTGCTCAGCTCGTTTGGCGTGAATTTTCGTCACGTCGTCATTAACTCGGCCCGGCCGAAACGAGAGCGGCCACTTTGCGCGCCCAGCGCTATTATTCCGTCTATTCATAATGGACCTCAAGGCGTTATCAGATGATAACCTTGTGTATACAGTTGCCATTTAACAGAGACGCAATTTTGGACGAAAAACGGCTCGGGAGAGTCGCAAAAGACGCACACGTCGGCAAGGATATTCCGGCCGGATCAGTCTATCTCTCTATAAGCATCAACGTTAAAGACCTGATGGCTCTTGTATCTGATATAACGACTGGAGGAGAATAAAACAGAAGACTCTCGTGCTTGGAGGTCTTTTTGGCCGCGGTTACAAATGATCCGGTTGAATAATTGATGCATCCATCTATCCACTTCCTCCCTCTCAACCTCGTTATCTCTTATGTATGGGGCGCTAGTTAAACGTCCATCCGAGTGTTCTAAGTAACCTGGATGGTATAGTTTTGTTGACATGAGATCACCGGTCAATTATTCACACGGGCATAATGCGACTTGGTGCATAGCACAGATAGCGGCTGCGAATCGATACCCTCGTCTGCGGGGTGGTTGGTCGTGTCCTCCTCGACGAAACGCCGCAGGTGAGCCTGAAAGCCGTCTGATTCAATTAGACGTTGGATGGCGCGAAGGTCCGTCGTCGTTGACAAAGGTTGACGGACATTCGGCGCGCCGGAAAAGTGGCTCGTCGGTCAAAAGTGGCGAGGGCCCAGGAGGGACAGTTTCGGGGGTGTTCGAATGACCCTGAACTCGGTCGTTCATATGCCACCCGGTATACAGAGACTAGAGAAAGAGGCACAGCGGGCGAAAGAAGGAGCGAGAGAGGAAGGACGAATGGGTGAGACGGGGCAGAGGCAACAGAGAGCAAAGAGAGCCGGGCGGCAGCGAGAGAGACAGACAGTATAATACGGACTCCGGGATCAATACTCCCGCGTCTTGCGATCATTCATCTTGCCACGCCCCTCTCTGCTCCCTCCACCTTTCTCTGTCCCTATCTATTTGTCTCTCTGCCTCTTCATCTTCACCCCTTGCGGACCGCACCACCCCCTCCCACCTCACCCCACCCCCGGCGCGTTGGGTTATCGTACACTATCCATTACCGCGGATGCCAGCTCGACGGATACTTGTCACAACCACGCAAAACCCCGATGACACAAAAATCCCACGATCCCGGGGGCCTCTTGGCTTATGACCGAGATAATAAGGCGTGAGAATAACGTCGCCGCGAGGACTCCGCCACTCTGTTCCGCGCCAAGCTCTTTCAATCCATGATGCTCGCAGTCGCTCGAGTTTGTTTCGTCGCAGAGAATAAACCGCCAGTATGATTTGCTCCCATCAGGCTTCCCCGGCGCTGTCCAACTTTGGATAATTGTCCTCGTTAGACGTTGTGGATCGTCCGGTTCACAACTCGTCCGAACCCGCGATTCAATGTCATCGATTGGATCAAATTATTTTGAATTGTCGTTGAGGATAAGGATGACGGGAACACGTAATCGATGGGAAAGAGAGTGTCTATTGTATCCAAATTGTTCAGTTTTTTCTGTTTTTTGTTTTTTTTGTTTTTTTTTTTTTTTTTTTCGTAGGTTTGTGGAAAAGTACGATATGAGATTGGGAAGTTGGATGGTGACATTTAACGAGCGTTTGTTCGTCAAAAGGAAAACAATTGTAGGTGCATCGAGCGAGAGGCATGTAATTCAGTAGGTAATAATGACCAATGATGCGTGCTCCACTTGGCTTTCGCCATAACACGTGATTCAAATGAATTTCTTATGATTGAGCCGCCAGAATGCCGGGACCACACGCAGAAGAGAGAAAGAGAGGGGGCGAAACCGATGCCAGCGGGGTGGTAAAAGCCCGAAGGAAAAAAGAGGGACGAATGGGCAATAGGACGAGAGCGCCTGCTCCGGACAGCACGACGAATGGTCAAATGCAACTAATGCATTGTCATACAATTGTAGAAAGACGTTCTCGATTTCCCTCGATCTTTGAGATCAAGTCTGAAATAGAATAAAATATGTTTGAAAGGCTGATTTTCTGATTTTGATCACTCCGATCCCCGCTAGACCAGACCTTTTTTGTTATCTGGATTATTTTTGAATTGAAGTCGATATTTTATTCATCGAGAATTTCTTAGTAAAATCAGATTCGAATTTTAAAATATTTATACGTTTGTTGTAATTCAGAAATACGTAGTTTATCGAGAAGGGTGTATGCAATTTGATATTAATTCTCGAACATTTTCTTCACATTTGCAGAACTGAACGACAGCGGAGAAGATAACCAGATCTGCAGCTCAGGAGGCGGCCTGGATAACAAACTCGGTTACACCCCTATTAAAATATTGTAAGTTGATTGAAAGTTGAGGGAAAAATCAAATATTAATTTTTGTAAAAAGACTTTGAAAGTACCTCAAAAGTTATTAAAAATGAAAAAAAAAATTAATTCAAAAAATTTCCCTTTTCATAATGTTTTTATCAAAATTTTTTCATAAAGTAGTAATAAACTGACAAATTTCGTTTTCAATCTGCAGCAAAGATGGAGAGGAAAGTCAACAGCTATCAATTTTAGAACAGCTGCACGAGCACATCAATTCCACCATCTCATATAATAGGTAAGTGCAATTAATCGATGTCTATAAACAATTAAGTTCTGCAATTTTGCAAAAAACTTTCGCACGCTTGGAAGGGTGAATAATTGAATGTGCAAAACAAGTAAATTGACAAGATTATTTTTTTGATTTTATTCCAATGAATGCGACTTATATTCTTATACTTTCATACCTAATCGAAACTGCTATCGAAACATTGTTTTATATGTACACCAGTTTCGTTTAGTTATGCAAAAATAGCATGCTAAGAGTTTTCTTATAATTATATGCTATAACATCCGGATAACTTTTTCTTCATACCAAACAATGTTATCCATTGTGTCAAACAAAATTGCAAACATACTTACTGTAAGTATAATTCATAAAAAAACATAAAAAAACAAATTAGTTTTGTTTCTCCATCGGGTGTTCTTAGCATAACGAAAAGAGCATAATAATGATACGAAATGTTGTACTGAAAATGGCTGCAAATACCTAAGCTCCGACATATCCGATGATTGGATGGTGAAAGAGACGTTTTATTTTGAGATCAAATCAAATATGTTCGCAGCCTAAATGAACAGTTGTGAGACAAAATTGATTCGTCGACAAACAAAATTCAAATATCAAGATGAGGTGGAGAGGCTTAAATGGAAAAGATTATATTTGTAGTGCGAAGGAACCGGGGGACTCGTCGGCGTCTTTTACGTCT
Organism: Trissolcus japonicus; assembly: GCA_030522925.1. Classification (NCBI taxonomy): domain Eukaryota; kingdom Metazoa; phylum Arthropoda; class Insecta; order Hymenoptera; family Scelionidae; genus Trissolcus; species Trissolcus japonicus. The sequence continues at coordinate 10,003 of JAPYZS010001448.1, read as the reverse complement.
GTGCTCGCTGGGTTTATAAGGAGAGCCGTGCTATGCAGAATCGCTTAGGCGTAAGAACGTCGCTGTTTTTAGAGGACCGTTCAGTTTTCGCGGGAGAGTCTGCCAGTAAGATGCGTGGGCGCGCGCCGCGCCTGACAACTTGCACATAATTATGGACGTCGCGAGACTAAGGGAAATTATGTATCCGGAAGAGCGCGCCACGACTGCGAGACCATACAGAGAGACACGCGCCAGAACGAGAGCCGCGCGACAGAGAAGCCCGATAGGACGGGGCGCTCGGCCAAATATACGCGGTGCGTCAGCGTCGCGGCTCGCGGCGTCGCTTTCTCCCTGCCTGCCAACTGAACGTCCGATGGCGCCTTCTTTGAGGTCAACGTCATCGTTCCCCTCCGCACTCAGCCCGTCAGCCATCCTGATCTTGCACTTTTCCAACGGACAAATCCCATTACATGTTATGGGATCTGGTTATGAGATCTTACACTTATAATTTCCAACAGTGATCACAATCTTGCTGACTTTTTTAATCCCGATTTAAACATTTTGAAAACGCTTCGCAACAGCTGGTACTGACATCCAGTTTCAACGAGAAAAGTCCACTTTTGTAGCCCGACTAGTGAGAACTAGAATTTAATCCGTTGAGATAAATCAATAAGTCTTGATTAATCTATTAATTTGACTGCAAAGAAAATTAAATCCTTTAACCTTTGATGACTAGAAAAATGGTGAGAATAGATTCAGTAAATAGTTCTCACCCTTGTTTGTTTCTTTTGCTTTTTTATCTGGATAATGAAATAGTTATATTGTGTGAAAATTGTTTGAAAGTTATTGTTAAGGTTCCTTGAAGGAACATCTTTTGGCAAATTAATATATCCGTTTATTATTGAAGTGGGTTTGAGGGAGCCAAAAATCTGTTTCGGATGGCAAACGAAACTTTGAGACGTGTTTGCCGCTAAGAACGCATTCTTGATACACCAATTTGAAGATACCCATTTGCTGCGAACCGCGTAATGAAACGTCTGTTTCGTCGAGTATCTCGGCTTCTGAATGGTTTCCGATTACAAGGGGCACAAAGTGTGCGAATTACCCAGCATACTGAATTACACTTACAAACAAGGCCTTCGCTTATGAGGAAGGTTTAACAAACGAAAGAAAGGATTTCGCGAGCAAGCAAACAAACGAACCACCGAGAGAGCGCCACGAAATTGCGACTTAATTCGACACAGAAAGCTGCTCTTGGTCAAATGTTTCATGAATCTTGTTCGCCATTTTCAAATTGCCACGCAGATATATTTTCGTTTGAAATCCGGGGAATTCAGAGTCGGACGAATAGAAATGTCCACGACGCATCCATCCTCTTCTTCGCTACGGTCTAGACTCGTTGCAGACGTTACCTAAGGTTCAGATTATATTTAGCGGTATTTTGTTTCGTCTGCTCCGTTTCTGCACTATCGGTTCATAGAACCGTACTGAATTCGTAGACAAATCCTTATATTAGCGCCGCTCTTTCTTTTTTTGCGTTTCCTTTCTTTCAATTCTGTTTTTAGGTTCTCGAATATTTTTAAGTTTACATCAAGTCAAGTTATTAAAATTGAAATAACTTCTTACGTTTGATTCGACGTATGTTTTATAAATAGATATAAATAGATAAAAAAAGTGTACATAAAATAAAAATCTTGAAAAACTTCCGTTGGAATATAATTTCAGCAGAGATTGCACATTGAATCTCGTTTATAATTACCACCGCTTATTTAAGGATTAAAATCTTCATCGGTTAAAAGCTGACCCAATTTTGGATTGATCGTTACGTCACACGTCAGTTGTGTGAAAAATCCAGTAGAAAGGCTAGTTAAAAAATGATCGCCCTCGCGCAAGTTGAACCGTCAAAGTTTTGAAAAGAAAGTGCAACATTTAAGGGGATGGCTCAAGCCTTGTGATAACTTCAAAACGAGTTCAGTTTGTGAGCCAACATTTGATACATTTTTAAAACAACAAACATTTCAGCAGATTCTTCTCATACAAAAAATCTGCTCATATGTTTTTTATTGTAAAAAATTTTCAAATGTTGGCTCACAAACTGTACTAGTTTTGAAGCTATCACAAGGCTTGAGCCCTACCCTTAAGGAACGGCCTCCAGCACTAGGACCTGGTGGTAATTGATGCACTATCCCCGATCATGGTCCAGGCAAGTTCTTGCAACTTTAGTTCGCACACACGCTCGAAGTTTGTCGTTGACACGAAAATCTATATCGACGGGGGACTTTATAATTCATGCTGGCACATCGCGATGATATTTGTATGGCAAAAGCGCGGCGGCTCGAAACTTCCGGAACCAGGCACCCGTGCAAGGAAAGAAAAAAGGCCTCGCAAAACGTGTCGTACCAGTTACAGCGTTCATTGTCCACTAGATTTATGCGCCTAAAATTTTGCCTTACTTATCAACGACATATTATATAGAATCAAACCCCTCAATTCGACGTATCAAATTATTATTGTTCAGTTGAAACATTTATTTTTCATCTCTTCGGTCTTTCACAAATGATAAGGAATTATGAAATTATTTTATATCACAAACATTTTTTCTCCTTTGACTAAAAAAACTATACCTTTGTTGCTCATCACTTAAATGGTAAATAGAAATTGGTACCGTTAAAGTGTTTTGTTTGATTTTTTTCACTTAAATTCTACGTCCAGAACAAGATGTAATTTTCTGTTGAAAAAAAATGTATTGATTTCTTTTTTTTTTTTTTATGTTAGACTCAAAACAAAATGTCTGATCATCTTTTACGGGGGTTGATTGATTTATTTGTGCGCAACTTGAGAGATGAAAAATTATTATCAGCCGAACACATGATTCAGTCCAACGTTTGTTCGAGGAGTTATCATCGTCACGCGTCACGCGCGCCGGTAATTGCGATAAGTCAACATTTTTCATCGCGATGGCACGATTCATTGCGCTATCGCGTTTCATGTACCAGCGCTCTCTCCGAGGCCTAGACTTTACGGAATGACGAGACGTTTATGGCGCAGAATATTTTGCGTCAGAAAGGAGTGCGCGCGAGCTCGCCACACTGCCATTCCATCCGACACAGAGAAGGCGGATATCGTCCTTCATCGCTCGAATATTTCGCTCGCCGGAGAATTATAACCCGCCGACGAACGAACGCGTTCTTCATCGTGCCGAATTGCCTTCTTTTTTTTTTTTCATTTTCCGAAAATATTGTGTCCCCTGTTGACGAGGTATTCTATATATTGTCTCGATTTGGATCCTCTCCGGAATTATCTGCCAACTTTCACGATCAAAATATTTGTCACTGAAATTTAAAAGGTTTTTCAAGTTAAAAAAAGTTTGTTTTGACTGAATTGAAGGTATATATTATAGTGTCTTTGAAAGCAGATAAATAAAATAATTTGTATTTCAAAAAGTTTACGACGGTTTTGTACAGTTATATGTAAAGTAAAAGAAAGAAAATTTTTTATTATAAACTCTTTTAATTAACGAATATTTTTCATGTTTACCGGTATAGTACACAAGCATGAAAAATTTTCTACGTCGTTATCAATTAATGTTTATTCAATTTTTCTACGAAACTTTGCAGTTGTGTGCAAGAGCCACAATTTTCTCATTTGTTTTGCACTTTTCGTATTGCTTCCCGAACAATTAAATTACTTTAGAAATATAACATTTTATTCTTGAAATATTTTCCAATGTGATGGTTGTTTAACTGAGACATTGTCAATTTCCGTTATTTTGACTTTGGTTTGTTTAAAATATTTCACAATTTACAAAAAAATTACAAGCGTTTTTAATTAACTGCTAAATATTGAATTTATTTTTTGGATAAAAAGTATGATTCATTCAGGGGAAAAGGTAAAGATCAGATTGAACATATATTGTGAATAAAAAAAACATGATTGCATCGTAATTCGGCTGGCGATATTAAAATTTAGGATCAACAATTTCATAAGGTTAATTGGTATTTGGTCGTGGCGATGTCGAAGAAAGATAAACAGACGTCAGCCGTAGGTTTCGATGATTCCCAATGATTAACTATTTCAAAAAAAAAAAGAGGAAACAAATGCAAGCGGGTGGATTCCGGGCACGCGCTTTTAGCCCCGTCGCCATCTGTTCGTCGTGGCCAATGTGCCAGCATAGTCAGGCACACAAATTATTTTCAAGTCATCGTTCCTGCTTCGAGCGGGAGACCACTCGTATTTTTCAATCATTGACTTGCAACGGTTTAACACGTTTAAAAATAATTCACTCCGGCCAAGAATTCCAAATTTCAGATATTTTTATTTTGGTTTCAGATTAATTTTTTTTAATTAAAATAAACAGAATTTTTGAATTTTTTTAAACTTAAAAGTGTATCTGACCAAAAATCTAAATGCAAATTTTTATTTAGGTTTTCGATTTTTGAGAATGAAATTTTCTCTTTATTTTTTTTTCCGTGCACATATAATTTTTTCCCCGCAATCGAGAACGAGAATTATTCGGGGTTTTTGCAACATAAATTTATGCCGCGTCGTGAAAAATTATCTGCTGTGATTCAATGTTACGTTATCGCTAATGATAACACCGGTGTACAATTTTGATGAATGCACTGCGACTATTTGACGCAGTACATTATTTTTTAAAACACCAAACGTATCCAGTTTAGAAAACCGCATTATATACGAGCGACCTGCCGTTGATGTTTTTACCTTTGAAAAGAACGTATTTTGATATTCACAAAGTTGAATTAAAAATGTTATACATAATCTGGGATTATTGAAGCGATATTATTATTGTTATTATTATGCCGTACACGAGGCAATCAATTGAACAAATGGAAAATTAAGCATTATATCATTCGCTTAATTTAATCATTTTACAAACAGCTTAATATCGCGTGTAGAGGTATATTGCATTTTTTTTAATTCAAAAAAATTTCTTTATTAACTCGTCCGTAAGTCGAAAAGTCAATTAAGAATCAAAATTGATTTCCACATAATGAGGATATAAATTGCTTATGAGTTAAAATGTAATTATGAAATTAATGAAGATTAGATGTTAAATTTCATCAGTTAATAAATTAATATTTTAATTCTATCAATCGAGTAATCTCATCGCATCAACCTGATCAATCGAATCAAAATCCAATCACTTAGAATCATTTAAAATGATAAAAGCATTACAAAAAAAAATAAGAAACCTGTAATCGTGATCAACTGGCGCAAATTGCTCCCAACAAGAACGTAAGCCCAATCGCATGACACATTCGTGTCACACTTTCATGACATGTTCATGTGACTAATCATCTGGAATCGTGCAAACCTTATCATTACGAATGCAACATCAGTGACAGAATTTATTTGTCAGTTGCAAAGTTATTTTATTCCCGAAGCGAACGTTTTCACTCCTCTTAGATCGACTTTTGCTCCCTAGACGCGGTCTTTCAACCCCCCCTCCCCCCCTTAAAAAAACGTGCTCCTCCCTCATGTTTCTAATAGAAGTTATGAAAAATGCAACTAGGTGCATGTGTTATGAAAAAGCCATTACCGTCTAGAGCAAGTCATCGCCAGGCATCCTAGAAAGGCGGGCCGACGGCTCGATCAAAAAGTCATCGACTCGTGCAATTGCGGCCAGTATCATTAACACCATCCCGTGTTGAAAAAAGAGGAAAAAAAACGGACAGGCATCGTTTTCGGTGGTATCTGATGGGCCGGCGCGTTGCGACAGCCGGCCGCCGTTGTCCCGCATCCTTCCTTCCGTCTTGGGCTCTCTTTCCACTTATCTGCGTCCCCTTCTTGGGCCGTGCGCTCCACCATGGCCTTCATCTTTCAGGCCGCAGTAGTAATCCTGTGCGTTTACGACCCTCCTGCCTATGTCGAGTGTAACGACACAGCGAGTGTTGCTGATGGGCAGGTGTGAAGGGAGCCGGACGAGGATGGAGCGACGCAAAAAAGGGCGCGGAGGAGGAGGAGGAGCGGCGCGCGTGCCATCGACCATCCGGAGGCCAGGTGTAGCCATTCACCATTCTTTATCCGTTTCACCCCTGAACGGGTCCCTTCCCCCTCCCGCATCCCCCTGTTGTTCTGTCCTCGTCTCGATTATCCGGCGCCGCTAGTTATCTCTCTTTTACAAGCCGGTATAACTCAGGAGCCGCGGGAGCCGCCGTGCCATTGGCCCGCGACACGCCACTTCGCTTCCAAATATTCGCCGCAAATGCAAGAGAAATGCCCCGACAGATGTTCCCGCTCGCCTTGATTGATGCTTCGCGCCCGCGACCTCGGCGCTCATCATTTGTCGCGTCGGGGTTGTTTGCCTCTCGGCCTAGTTTACGATTAACCCTTGAATAAAATAGGTTCGGGGCCCACATGAGCTCTCTTCACATAATCTCATAGTCAAACGCCCTGAAAAATTGGTTCTCCAATATTTTAAGTGGTTAAATAAAAATTCTAGACGTTAAAATGCTGCGTTAAATAATAAACAATTATATCCATGATGCTTGGAAGGGTATACTTTTTTGATAGTTCAGGGAGCAGAACAGGATAGTTGATTTGAATGATGATTTTTTTAGTTTAATTTAAATCGGAACAATAGATTTATTATAGTGCTGGTTGAGTTTTTTTTTTTTTTTTTGAAAAATTAGGCTGATAAAAAATTATAGTTTAGCTCTAATTTTCTCTCTAAACGTTATTGTTAAGAATCATCATTAACAATGACAACGCCATTGCAATGACTATCATCATTATAATGAAAGATTAAAGAAAAACTTACAGCAGAGACATAAAACATGCAATATCAAACGCGAGATCGAACGCAAAGTTTTCATAATTGAAGCACAAAATCGATAACTATTATTGTAAACGGTGTATCGCGATTAATGCAGTGACAGAATAAATAGCTGTGAAATAATGGCTATAATTATTTATTAAATACAAAATTGTCAGGGAGATTTAAACTTCGAGCTAAATATTCAAACAATTTTAGTAACTGCAACTACAATTTTATCCATTTTAACTGCAATTGTAATTTTTTTATGTTTCCCGCATGCAAAAATATCTATAAAAATTATTTTATTTAAAACAAGAAGCAAGAAAAAGACAATTTTTATTAACCGTTGGAAGTGAATAAAGATAATAAATGAATCAATTTGAACAACATGGAGATAATTTGTCGCATGAGATTAAATTTAGATTGAAATTTAATTTATTTAATCACGTGAAAATTTATTGTTCGAAGTTCAAATTTTGTTATGCAGAAATCTTGAAAGATGAAGGGACAAACTGATATTGATGGTTGAGGAATAAAAGTTCTGTAAGCTCGAGATATACCAACTGACATTTGACACTTTAGGCGAGACGTTCGCGAAGAAAAAATGGAAGATGAAAAATATAATGCTATGCAACTGAAACTGGCCTGACACAAGTAAATAATGAACCATACGATGTCTCTCCATTTGTTGTTAACTAAAAATCGTTCTGCTGAGCTATAAGAAGCCTGTACAATAAAAGCAGTCCGTTTCGTAAAATTTGACATCTTTTTTCCACGTGTAAATTCATAACGACGAGGAGTCTCAGATTTCAACGTTAATAAGAAATATGAATTGATTGAGAAGCTCATTTTTCATAAAACTGATGCTTTCAAAAGTTATGATGCCTTCTTTAAAATGAAAATAAAACCATCCGGCATCAATTAAAGAAGAAAATTGATTTGTTTTTTGATTTTAAGACTTTCAACCAGGGGAGATGAAATTTCAGAGGGTCGGCGGTCAAAGCCACTTTAATTTGTCGGACTAATTGAATGAACGATTGCGAGAGAGAACAAAATCAAAATTCGATCGGTCGACGCCCCGTCGACTCAAAAAGTATATCTCGCTTCATTAGAAAATGTTTCATTTCGCGAGCGAAGCCGAGACAGCCTCGACTTCCGCTTCGCAGAGTCGGTTTCACGCCAGTAGACGAGACGTATTGAAGGCGCGGAACTGTCGCGCACGCCCACACGGAAATGGCTACGGCGCCTGTCCTAATTCGTCGCGAGAGCTTCGCCGCTCGCTTCGTGCCCTAAGGGCGGCCCGCTGGAAACTCGACAATCGAAAAATTGCCATTTCACTTGGTGCCAGAAAGGCTTTCTTCTCTTTTTCTCTCTCTCTCTTTCTTTCTCTTTTTCTTTTTCGTCTTTTCTCTTTTCCCTTTTGCGTGGCGTTTGCGTCGAGAAAAGCTGCGGCTGACACACACACGGTGACCCACTACTTTCGCAGGGTCATTCTCTTTGAAGTCGAGAGACACCGCTCATGGAAATGACGTCACCAAAAGTATGACAGAAATGTAGTGAATTATGATATTGCTCCAATGGCTCCTTAACTTGTCGCTTTCAACTGGACCAAAAATGTTATTCTTGGCGGTCGCTTTGCATGTGCACTGTTCAACCAACCCTCCCCCTTTCCTATTTTTTTGCTTCACTATTCCGACTTGTATTTTTTTTTCTCGTTTTCCCCTTTTTTGTCCCCTCCACGTCCAAAAGTTTATTTTCCAATCTAATTTCTCGCGTCGCGAACTTCACCACGGAAAATTCGATTTCAATTTCAGTTCGGAATTATAACGATTCTCATGTTGAAACTTTTTTTTTTTCGAGTTAATCGATTTAATTTTACTGGTTTTATTTAACTGTTGTTTAAAGTTTTGTTATCGTACGATTGATTAGCGTTTTCATAATTTTGTTTTCTTTAGTTGGACTCCAATTAAGGATGTATGGCAATAATTGATGCATAGACAATAATAAGACATTTTTTGTTCTCTAATTATGTTTGAATTACGAGCTATCGATTTTTCATTGTAACTAACTCAATCAAGGCTACAAAAATATGGACAATCGAGGCTAATAAGAACAATAATTAAGTTCGAAAATGTTGTTTCCAGTAAAGACAACATTTTCATTCTACTCGTAAAAAATTGGAAAACCTTTTTAACTTTTATTGTCCATTAATTGTTAACTTGACTTCTAAAACATCCTCAAGTATATGTTTTGACACCGAGGTGAATGATTAACGCGCCATAAGTACTCAGACGAGTTTCAAAAGGCTGCCACGGCGTCACTCTATTTTCTTTTACCCTTTCACTTACTGTCGCCAAAAGTAGACCACTCTCGGACAAGTCGGGCAACCTCTACCGACATCAGTTTCTACCAGGGGGGGCGTAGCTCAGATGGTAGAGCGCTCGCTTAGCATGCGAGAGGTACCGGGATCGATGCCCGGCGCCTCCAAAATCTTTTGCTCCGGCTCACAAAATCGGCTATAACTTTGCCACATCTTTATTTAGGAATGTGACTCAAAATTTTTGTCACGACGGGATGTGAGGGAAGGAAGGAGATTATAAAAAGGCGATGGGAATTCGGCTCATAAGCTCGGCATCTGCGTCGGATCCACCCTTGCATCCCTGGCTCTCAAATCCGCGCGTTAATTTCTTGTGCGGGGCGGGGGAGGACGAGCAGGAAGCCGCCAGATGTCAGAAGATCCGGAGCTGCCGGAAGGAGGCTGCGCGAAACGGGACGTCTGATGCTGATATAAGCGACTTCGAAGAAGAGCAACGAATTTTTATCGTAAAAACGGATTCCTCATTGCCAAGAGTCGCGATACCTCGGGGATTGTCGAGTTCGAAAGGTGCAAAGAGCTTCTTCCTTTCAAATCCAAAAATACCCTTAGGATTTGTCGTATTTTTATTGTCGGTCTGGAGAATAAAATGAAATCGTTTTTTTTTTCTTGTCCCCTCTAAGGATAAAATTGAGTTCCAACGTTCCAATCGATAGTCTAATTTTTATTTCTTGAGATAAGATCTGAAGACTGATAAGATAACGAGTTCGGGCGAGACAACCAAAATCGTTACTTTTCAGCGGTGTTAATGAATTATATATAAAACTTGAGCATTAAGGGGAGGGCTCAAGCCTTGTGATACCTTCAAAACGAATTCAGTTTGTAAGCCAACATTTGATAATTTTTTACAACAAAAAATTATCAAATGTTGG
>JAPYZS010001447.1:0-16757 GCA_030522925.1 Trissolcus japonicus | reverse complement strand
AAAACGTCAAGATCATTGAAAAGAAAGTTAACGTTCAATTTATTATTCTATTTTTCTAACTCAAGTAATAAAATGCTAAATTTAACTTATAATAAGCTGTAAAACTTAAGTTATCAATATTTCAGTTCGGTTCCATGGAATTATACCCTAAAATTTTTCTCAGTGCACTTTACAAAACAAGTCCTCTATTCAGAAACTAGCCTGACACTGCTTCACCACGGGGGGCCTCGGCCTGTGCCTGGACCTTCATCCCTTGTTTACCCTTCGAACCTTCCCCGGCCTACGCATACTCTTCAGCCATTACCCATTTTCAAATTTTCCATATTATTAAACATTTTTCATACATGGACTATACGTTGTCAATATATTAGCGATTATACAAAAGAAGTAATACATTGTCAATATATTGTTAATATATCGTCAATATATTGTTAATATATTGTCAATATATTGATAATATATTGTCAATATATGGTCAATATCCGTACCCCCCTTTTAAAAAGTTGATGACAGTCTGAAGTTGGATCTGCGGCCAATTCATGTCTCCTCATGTGGGATATGCAGCCAATTCACGTGTCATCGTTAATGTTTCATTGAAAGGCGTGTTTGTTTTGTTTGATTGACCAGATATTTGACAAATTTATACAAGAAAAATTATTCATCTGGTATGATAATCTGGTATGATATTTAAAATAATATATTGTCAATACTTATTTTATGTCAACAAAATGGTCAATATATTATCATTTTTACTAGGGTGCTTCTTCAGAAATTGCAAACCTTTTTCTAGGTGCTCATTTGGCCGTAATTGTGCTTAAATTAAAATTAGCAGTTTTGTTTTTATTAGGAATCACGAAAAAAATAAACAATCTAAACAACAAAACTTTTTGAATAAACAAGAAACATAAAAAGTAAAAGGTCAAGTTTTTGGTCCGTTATTCTGAATTGTAGAATTTATTGGAAAAGTTTTCTTGAAAATTTTAAAGTTTTTTTTTAACTTTTAATTAATGATGATGCTAAAAATTTGTGGAAAAAATGTGGTTTACGTCAAACAATATTATTTTTTTTCTTTCTACAGTCCAGATTGGAAATTTCTGATTGAAAATTTTTTCTTTAACCTCGTGTCGGTCTCACTAAGAAAAATCCTTGTCCAGTTTCGATCAAATTGGAGCGTTTGTGTGCTCACGATCAGCACGATACAAGCGATTTGCATGCAAAGCATGCTTATAATTGCAGCGCCGTTGCCGTGATTAGTTTGACGGGTTTTTCAAGGTTACGCGCGTAGAAAAATCCAACTGTACCGTGCTGCCCCCTAACGCCCGAACCACATCGATGTCATTTCCATGCAAATCCTTTTCCAAGTCAAACATAAAAGTCATCAAACAGTTGATTGTAAATCAAAATCTCTTCTCATATGGCAACTCTTTTATGTTTCCTACAAAATTAATTTTAAACTATTTCAACTAAATTAGGTTACGTTTGAACTAAAATCTATTCCGAAAATTCATATTAATATTGAAATGTACAAAAACAACTTTTTTTATGTGAAAATAAACAATTAAGGGGAGGTGGGATTCAAAAATCATGAAAAATCGAAATGATTTTGTTGTAGTTTCGAGTACTTTTAATCCTCTAATATGATGTAGTGAAAGTTAAATTTTGATATGAGCATTATAAATGATTTTTTTAAAACAATTTGTTCGGTCGTACTTAGCGTTGATTCTGATGCGCTCGGGTAAGAGTGTCATGTGCATTTTATGTTTTTTTCGCACATAAGTTAATTTTTCTTAGCCAATTTTCTTCCTATTCACTTGAAACTTTGCGTAGTTCTTGTTTAATGTGTAATAAAAAATTCTGTAAGCCAGATTTTCGATTAATTTATTTAAACAAAAGTTATATTAGTTTGAAAAAAAGTGGTATATTTCTTGCATTTTTGCGTTTGAACTTACATAACTTTGCAACTAATCAAAAATGCAAAAATTCGTCTCACAGAATATTTTCTTATACTTCAAGAACTGTGCCAAAATTCAAGTGAATTGAATGAAAATTGCCTGAGAAAAACAATGTCGAATTTACCCTATTTTCAACCCATTTAATTAAATCAAAGGGATTTATTTGGGAGTGGGGGGTTTCATGTGATTTTTATTCTCAGCCGATTCAAATAAACAAAATATCTATAAATTACATGATTCTGTCAAAAAATGTGGATTTAAGCCATTTGGGTCCCACTTCACTTTAATACTAAAAACCAAAATTAATAACGAAAACATTAAAATAACAATGTTTGAAGGTGCAAACAATTTGACGAAAATTATATCGGTAGGTGGCGCAGCGGTCAATATTTCTTGCAAGCGTGATTTTGAAAATCACTTAAATTTCATTTTAAATAAAATAACAAAATGACAAAATAAAAGTTGAAGTTACAATTTAAGAAGCTTGCCAGTAATTAAAATAGTAAATTGAATTAAAACAATTTTTATGGGAACAAAGTATTATATCTTATCACGTAAGCGTGAGATAAATTATATACTGTAGATTCAGCTGAACGCGACTGATTTGGTCGCGAAATTTGCGGTTTTTCTATATCATCGCGGCTACTTCTTACGCAATGCTTGCTTTGAAATAGAAACTTTATCGTTCAACCGACTGCTATTATTCAGCGGATATTTGTCCATTATGTTTGCGAGCGATGCGCAGTTCGCATTCTTCGTGCGTGTTCCCACTATTATATTTTCTGCTGTGTTCTCGCAAAACGAGTTACCGCACTTGACGAACAATAAAGCTCCAATTATTTGCACGCGGCTGATTGCACATTTTCACAATTATTCGATATGGCCCTAGTAAAAGTTTATTCCTGGTCCAATATTGGATCACCCATTAATGGCAAGAGGCCTTATACTGGCGTTACAATGTCCGTGTGTAGTGTGTTTCTCGGCCCCGACTGTGAGTGCAATGTCTGACCCTTGGCTAACCAAGTTTGGGCCAAGTTACAGCCTAATACGGAGCGCCCTTATAGAGTCCAAAGTTAAAAAATAATTTAAGTAAGTAATTTTTTATTTATTTTAAGGTCATAATTTAAATTATAGTAATATATAGTCATAAAAAATAATTATAAATCTTTAAAAAAATTCCGATTAACAATTTCATTCTTTGTCCAGGATTTGACAATTGACAACTGTCCACAATTACAGTCGCTTATCTACTTTATCATCTACCATGGGGAAATTTAACGCTTATTGGTAAACTCACTCATAACTTCTTAGACTGAATTATATTTTTAATGTTTATGGATTCTTTATGTTTATAATGAATATAAAACTTTTACTAGGGGGCTTAACATTCCATCGGTTTTATATTACGCATTTCTTTTTTAAGCCGACATCTTATATAATACAGTTCCGAACAATTAAATAGGGGAGAAGTTTGTACCTTAGGACAATTTGTCTGTAACATTTTTTTTATTAACAGATTACATTAAAATTTCTAAAATTATCAACTACATCTAACTTTAGGTATTTTACTACATTAAATTATTTTTTGATTGTAAAATAGTTTAACTCCATTATTTTTGTTATTAATTTACGAAAAAGTGCACTTTGTCCCAAGGGACCATACTTGGGCTTTCCCTTGGGACACTAAAAGTCGTGTAGGTTGGGACACAGTGGAAAACACCCTGAATAATATATTAATCAAAGTTATAATAAGTAAAACACAAATTAGCGATCAAATTTATAAAAAAAATAATAATCATTAAAAATAAGTTAATTACAGTGAAGTATTACAAAGAGAAAAATTTGAATTGATTTTAAGGTTAAGGTGTAAAAAATCTAATAATGTGATTGTAAATTAATTTAACGAAAAGAGCGCGATTTTCTCACTTATTTTACACATTCCTACACAAAGAATCGGTTTTTCATTATAAAACGTTGACGAATAATGATTTCTAGTTTTTGAAGTGGAGGTTATATTCGTAGAAATCATTGTTTGTTTACATTCTTGAACGAAAAATGATGTTTTTTTGTGCTACGAATTCCCATTATTGTAGAATCGCGCTCTTCTCAGTATTTTAAAAAACAACAGTTATTATAATTGTTACACTGAAAAAAATGCTACCTTGAATCAAGTATATTTAACTTGAATTAAGAAGTAAATATTCTTCATTCCAGTTAAAACGAGTTGGCAAAAGAAAAAATAAACTTCATTCAAGTGAAATATACTTAATTTAAGTAGATTTTCACAAGTATATTATGTACTTGATGACAGTGTAATATTTTTTTCAGTGTATAAACAAAGTCCCTAACTCCGTGGCAGCAGATCTTACACATATCACCTTAAGATATAAATATGTGCAAATTTTTTACTTGAGCGTTCGCTTTATCTTCTAATTTTGTGGAAAAAAGATTAATGTAAACTCTGAAGTTATCACGATGTATAAATGTTATTGTTTTTGTTGTTGATTGGCTCAAATTGTTGATATCATGACGTGTCCCACGATACAAGCATGTGTTTTTTTTATTAACTTCGTTATTACTTAAACAATACATTGTTTTTATCAATTAACATTATACAACTTTTGTCGTTGATAAAAATACTTTCAATTAATTTAAAGTTTTATGGAATTTTGTCAGCCGTGTGTTAAAAATTAAAGTTCAAATTAATGCTTAAAAAGTCCGTTTTAAGTATCGAAAATTAATTTTTTTTAATAACTTTTTAATTGATGAAGATAAATGTTTAAAACTTGAATTATATAATTATTACTGACATTATCTACGATATGTATCAGCATTTTAGTAAAATTTATTTAACTTCTAAAGTACAAGTCTCTCCCCTATGCCAATTTCAATCCGTTTGTATATCATTAAGTATAGTTAATTAATTATACTTTTCTATTTCTCATTTATTTTAAAATTTGAAGTTTGAATATTTCAGATATGATAAACGTTTTTTTAATTGAGTTTTCAATTAGAAGAGAGTAATCAGTTTAAATTATCAAAAATAAAAAAAATAGTGAGCAAATTTTTCCGACAGACTTTCTTAATTCCCAATAGTAGCGTCTTTTGTCACAGTTATATTCCGATTGAATTTTCTTACTTTCAGTCTGAAATGTCCTTTTTCCTAACTCAATTATATGTTTCAAGTCGCTTTCTTCTTAATAAAACTACTCTCAAAATGCATCAAAAAATTGAAACGAATATGAATAAATAACAATTGATCTAAATATAATGTTTTTATAAAAATGTTAAAAGATGGAAGTATTTTTTCTATGATAAAAATGGTTTATTTATTTCTTCAAACGGTTAACTTTTTAGTGAAGATTAAGTTGTAATACAGTTTGAATTCGCGATAAACTTCGAAAATCTATTATTGAATTCAGCCAGGTTTAATCCGAAAAACTCGAACCTGTCACCATTATCCTTTTCGTCAATGAAATTTATCTGGATTGCATTGATCGTGAAAAGAATAGCAGTTTTATTTCCGAGCCGGTACAGAATAATTCCAAAATTGATTGAAAAATAAAATCATTTCTAATTCAACAATCAAATATATGTAATAACATTTAAGAAAATCAATGTACAATTGAAGTACAAATAAAAAAGGCACAAAAACAGTCTAAATTTAAGCAAAAGAGAAATAAAATAAAAGATAAAATTGAGCAGAAAACTAAAAATTGTAAATATTTTTGTATGAGTTTTTTTGCAAATAATCCTATCATTAACCTCAATTAAAAGAAAATATATTACTAAAAATTAAAGAAAACTCAACAATGAACTCCAAAATAAATTGTTGAAATTTAACAAAATGTCATAAACAAACACATAAGTTCAAACGAACTTCTTGATTTTAAATGTCAACTCTAATCACAAAAACTACTGCTCTTCACGAGAAGAAAAGTAATGTTACATTGTATACTTGCAGAATAATAAAATTGTTTGTCATCAGAGACGTTGACGCTGCGAAGAAATACAGCGTCTGACTGTACGTTTATTCATACTACTGAAACCTTAAGCCATCTAAATTGAAAGAGAATCATCTTTATTATCCGTTAATATTTCATTAGCAATTATACCGAAGCAATTATAATACCGATTAATATTTTTTTCTCTCTTTCATTTTCTTGGCCGACTTATAACTTTTTGACGAAGCAATGTTAAAAATAAAAAAAAATCAATGTAAAAAGACAATAACCAATTTAAGATTCAAAAGTTTGTTAACTTTTTGAATAAATCAATTGGTAATTTTTTGTACAGAATTTTCTGCACTTTTTCTTAAGTTAGAAGATTGAAAATGAGCATTGTTTCCTGCTATGATTGATCATGTGTTTGCTTTCATGATCATACGTGAACATGGAGGCAAAAGTAAACGCGACCTTGGACAAGAAGAATCGATCCAACTTAATTCTGCCTGAATCTTGTTGGACATTTGTATCGATCTGCTTTGTTTCTTTTCCTATACAATTTGTCGGTAATCATAAGCTTCTTAGACCAGCTCGAAGATTGTATAGAAAAATCTCCCTGCAAACCGTTAATCTTTTCGTCTTTTCAATTTGAACTTATTGTTTCTTAAATTTTCAAACATTGTTTAGTTAATATCATACACAGTACACAGTGAGTAAATGCTATTTTTCAATCTTCGAAAATAATCTGATAATAGGGTAAGAGCACCATTGAATAACCGTGTAAGAAATGTTACAAGTTCAATAAATCCGAATTTAGCAAAAAACGAAGTTGGGATATTTTATACTGAACTAATATATCAATAATATATTGTAGATCAATAATAAATTTTTTAAAGAATTTTCTTATCAAAACGTATAATTTTATTTTTATGTTTTGATATGTCATGATCAGAAAAACTAGTGATTTTGATTAATAAAATCCGCTCAATATTAATAAAAAAAACTTCAAAAAAGTCTACCTTTAATATTTTTTCTATAGCGCTTTGAAAATGAAAAAATCAACACTTTTTTTCACTGGACACAATTTTGACGAAAAATAAACTTATTTCAACTTTTTCGTACGTCAAACTCCAACTAATTTAATCTATTTTTTGAATATCATTCGATTTTTGATTTCAAATGAACCGTTTTGATTCTATCTTGTACGCCGATTATACATGCACGCCGCACATATGCTACAATAAGACGCATCTATTTGATAGATTTTTCAATGAAAAAATTTATAAGTATACTTTAATATAATCCCGAAATTATAAATTGTATTATTCTAATAAAACAAAAACATGAAAATGGGCTTTTTTCTATATAGACTTATTTACCGAAAAACGCCCTTCATAACATGATTCAGAAAGTAGCACATTTAAAAACATCAAAGTACAGTTTCTCAAAGAAAATTTAGAAATTGCTCGAGTAGCTACTCGCTATAGTAGAAGATCTTAAACGCTGAATTCAATACAACTGCAGTTGTATTGAATTTATAAACATGTAAATGTTTATAAATCTTAAATTTATAAACATGTTTATAAATTTAAGATAAAAATTACAATATTCAAGCAGTTTATCATTGTGATTTTTTTACTAGCACATGTTGATAATTTAGCAAGTTTTAGTCAACTGTTAATAAATTATATATAAATAAAATTATTTATTTTGTTTAATTTTCTTAAAATTGGTCATTTACAAGCACGCGGTCAGCTACTGGTACATTTACCCTGTGCCATGGAATTATTGTTAACAAAGCTAAAGAAAGAATTAAATCGACGTTTGGAAAAATGTAGGGTTCTGTAACGAGTGGTTTTTGAGAAACAATGATACTTGGTAAACTCATTTAAGATTATTTGAAGAGGTATTTAAACGAATTTTCAAAGTTAAAGAAGTCTCATCGAACTGTTCGATTTTATATTCAGTGAAAAAAGTTCTAGTTGATATCCATCCATCCATCTTTAAGAAGTTTCTGAAAGGCGGAAGTTGGCCGCGGGTTGGACCTTTTGCCAAGTTCAGGTGTCCAACTTTTATTTTTTGACAGCTAAGCTGAGAATGTACAGTTAAAAACTGAAAAATTGCGAATGACTATGTGGCGCGCACCTCTCTCCTAGTCATCTTAAAAATGTAACAAAAGAAATATGTTAAATAATTTTTATTTTTTTTTTGAAAAAAATTGAATATGATATGAACGAATATTTGTTTTGGTTTTGTTTTCGGTAAAGTTTTTCGATGCAGTAAAACTGTATAAACAATCAAAAACTCAAGTTATTGAATAATATTCAGTTTTTTGTTGTTGATATTTGTTATGTTTTAGGAGCAAAAAACAATGAAAAAAAATGTTGTTTTTATTTTGTTTCTGATAAGAAACAGTTTAGTGTTAGAGCAAGAATGTAAACAATAAAAAGTTTGAAGGACATTGAACAGTATTTCAGTTTGTTATTGTTTATGTTATCTTTCAGTAACACAAATAATTGAAAAACTATTGTATAATAATATTATTATTATAAAAAAACAATAACATTTTTATTGTTTAGTAAAAAATCATGTTTTGAGTAAAATTGACGATAACAATTTGTTTTGATTTTGTTTTTGAATTCACAGACAACAGTGTTGTGTTATGACATAAATATAAATAATGACAGTTGACTGACTAGAGAAAGTTTTTTTTTCAGTTGTTATTATAATGTTTCAGACGGTGGGAATAGAGGTGCACGTGACCAATGAGGTCGCATCGTGCGAGGACGAGAAAAAAAGTACCGAAAGTCGAGCCGTGTCGAGTCGCACTAGCCCTCCGATGCATGTGAATTCGCAACAGTATCTGTCGCCAAACATATTACATGGGCGAAATTCTCTTTGTTCTGTTCATGGTGAGTATATGTTAAAGTATAGATGTTTAATTTCAGGATTGAATAGTTCCCTATACACATTCAACGAACATACAAACAAGAAAAAAACAAAAGTAATCACAAAGCAGAATTATTAAACAACTGCTAAAAAACTGTCATATCCCGGAGAAAAAAAGTCCAGGTCTGATCAGACCTGGAAATAGTCCTGATTGGGTAAAAATATGTCAAGTTTTATAAAATTTTATCTGATTCAAGTCTGATTTTACATGATCAGACAAAATTTTGTCGAATCAGGTCCATTCTCAGGTCTGATCAGACCTGGAAAATGAGTAGATCTGATTGAATTCAGGAAAATTGCCATGTCTGGACAGATTCAATTAGACTGAATCATGCATAACCAGACATGGCATCTTGTAAAATCAGACATAAATCAGATAAAATTTTATAAAACTTGACATATTTTGACCTAATCAGGACTATTTCCAGGTCTGATCAGACCTGGACTTTTTTTCCCCCGGTATTGTATAAATAACAACAGCGCCCGTAATGTGAACAAACTAAAAGAAATTTTTTAAAACGATTAAAAAGAAGACGCTTTTTTGTTTTATTAAATAAACAAAATATACACAAAAACAATGATATTATATCATAATTCTATAATTTTTGTATGAATTATACAATTTCCTCAATTTTGAAAGATAGTCGAGTATCGACTTCGATTTACATCTCTTTGACTTGTGCTAAACTTTTGACATTTCATATGACGAATCATAATAGTGTTCTTTTTTTACATTTTTGAATAAAAATTTGCAACGTAACGATGCTCAAGAAAAATATGCAATGTTTTGTTCAAGTTATTTCGATACAAATGGAGTGCATGTATTTTAAATTGATTTCTGAAATTTTTCCTTTCAAAATTAGTTTTTCGCAAATTGTGTTTAAAATCTGAGAAAATGTTGCAACGATAAAAATTGTACGTTCGTTCTGATGCTATGACAAAATTTGATTCTTTAAAATGAACTACACGTTTATGCTAAGCGAGAAAACGCGTTATTAGTTTATAAAATGAAGAGAGAATGAGAGAGAGACAAAATAATGTTTGTTCATCTTTTAGCATAAATACGAAATATTGAAAGGTATTATAATGACACAAAGACAAATCTTTATCATAATTTTTTATATTTTTTATAGATTACAACTTACGACGGCGGCGTCCAATGACGCTGCAAATTGGCCCGCGCTTGAATCTTCCAAACAAAAGTACTTCGGCGCCAACGACGACAACGGAAGAAGAATGGCCGGCATTATCAAGGTTAGATCACTTTTTATAATATCTTTTACATACCAGAAGATTGCGTGCGCTTCGCGCGCGCCCTCGGATAATCTGTAAATTTTTAATATCGTTTATTATTAAAGAAAAACAGTACAATAAAAATTGGATACTTTTATTATATATTATTATAATGGGATTGCTATAATAGGATACCTTTTTATTTTTAAATTTTAAATAAAACATATTCTTTTACATTTTCTAATACAAAATTAGAAGAAGTTGGAAAATGTTCCATATAATTGTCAATCTATGACTTTGATATTAACTTATCACTTGAATAGAATAATTGCAGACAACTTCCCGGCAACATAAAATTAGACGAACAACATAACCGCCATTAACTTGACGGTCTAGTTCGATCAAGTTCGTGGCGCGTTCGGTAATACGCGATGCGCAGAGGTCTAATGCGCAATGGATCTCTAACCCTAACGGCCAACTTCAGGCGTTACATCAACTTTTTCTAAAGCGACGAAGAGTTTGTAATGTGTCGAATTACAATTTCTTATTTGAGAAATAAAAGCTCGATTCATTCCCACGTCAACAAGTTTGAACGAAAAACAATTATTCAATGGCGAACTTTCAAGGTGAGGAATTTTTAATATTAGGTATTAAAAATTCCAGGTTCATATTATATAAAATATAATAAATAAATAAAATAAATAAAAGGATCATATTAAATGAAGAGTAATGCAAGAAACATCTGAGGATGTAAATAAAGTTAGCGAAATAAATTTTGACAACCACAAAGTTTGAAATAATCTTGAGCGAGTTCTTGCGATAAACTTTGTGTCGCAGTTTGTAATAATTTCTTGTAACGTTGTTAGTACCGAGAAACAGTTCGATCACATTCGTAACGGAATACAATTGTTGACTACGTTCTGATTTTGAGGTCAATTAAATTTCTTCACTTATCTGAACTCGATGGATTGTAATCGTGATGTTACGCATATTTAATTTTCTATTCAAATATGCATTTTGCATTGAGAGAACATTCCAGTTATTCAAAGTTTTTTCAAGTCTTAATTAGTTAAAAATCGTTGTTCAACTTCGATCATTGCTGGAAGTTTAAGGAAACTAATAAAAGTCATAAGTTTTAAACACACGTTTTTCCCTGTTATTCTCTTCAAATCTACGTGATATAGAACAATTTATTTTATCATAAAATTGTAAAAATCAATATTTGCAAAAGAATCAATATATACAATTTTTACTAATATAATTTAATATATAATTAAATAAATAACTATAAATTAGGTATAAATTTGCTAAACGATTTATTAATTTTAAACTAAAATTACTCCAAATTGGTACCTAGAACACAAAATGGTACCTTTATCAAGGGGTGGTAGGAAAAATCGAAGGTGAAAATTCTGCTAGGGTAGCTTTTATCAATAGAAGGTTATTTACCGACGGAGTGAATTTATCAATAACTACAAAATCGACAGTCGGCAACAGAGCCAAAATAATCGAACGTGTTTGCACTTGACGTTAATCCGGAGAACAAATTGATGTAAATTTATTCTCCGGATAAATAAAATTAAATAAATTTGAAAATAAATTTGTATAAAGGCTTTGAGAACACGCGGACAGATGGCGCCGCAATAAAAAAACCGTCAAACCACCCTCGTGCTCTGGTGGCGGGGGTTTTGTTGTGAATCGCCACGGTTCAACGTTTTGCAGTCGTGCGCGTGTGATTATAGACTGATCGTGGTTCGGCGTCGCAGCGGTGGAAATCGCACGTGGCGAGTTTTCCCTGTTGCGAAAATATGTTCCAAAACTTTCGTCGACAATGAAGACTCTCGGAAGACACCGGTCCAGGATTGCAGTGCTTTTCTAACCGTTCTAATTCGTTTGCCATAAATCTGCTTCCAACTGTGATAACCCAAACTTGCAGAATGAAAATTGCAACCAGTGTTTGGGGAGTGAACAAATATTTTATTATAAATTCAGGAAACAATAGTTTACTAATTCTCTTAAGAGCATAACGATTCAACCCAAACAGAAAGTGACGAAAATTGCGTGGCTAGGCAACCAGTTTTGATGATACCTTTTTTTACGCCCGTTCAAAACATTTGGCACTTGACCTTGTCTTATTTAACATTTGACCATGAATATGAAGAAGCTTAGAAGATTGGGAGACAACTGATAGTCAAACTTCGTCCAACAACTTTTAAAGATAGAACTTCAAGAAAGTCCTAGGAATATTAATGAATTTTTGGATCTAGGAAAAAAAATGCTGAAACATTAACGGAAACGGAAGACTGAATTAGAAAGAGAAAGTATGCACTAACGTATCAAGATACCTGAAGTTGGAAATAGTATTTTGGATACTATTCTTGGACCAAATCTTAATCTCCAAACAAACAAAATACTGTAAATGTAAAAGGCTGAGACCAAAAGACTTTGAAGAAAAAAATTTTGTTACTCAAAAATTTGGTGTCCACTGATATGAAGAAAGTGAGTTGATCAAGTTGAAGAGTCAATGTTGTGGACCAGATGAGAATAAAGCCAAGTTATCAACGTGGTTTCCATTGTTCAAATGACTCATTACTAAAACAAGTAGCAAGGCCCCTCAGGCTACATCGACACTCGATTAAAAAAGTCCTTGAAAGGATCTTGTTACGTTAAGTGGGAGCCTCGGTTTCGGTGGTTTCTGTGCCTTTGTGTCCTCTCTGTGATTGCTTCGTTGTGTTTGCGTTTCACCTAAGGTATATAGGTAGATATCAGAGTAAGGAAACAGGGATCGATCGTTGCCAGCCACACCATACCACATTCAAATACTTAAATCCCAACATTTTTAACTTTATCCTGGAATTTTAAAGAGTTATGCAAAACGTTGATGTTTTTTGACTTTTTAAGCATAGAAAATGCGAAATCAAATAAAAAGTATATTTTTTTAATTAGAATCAAATAATCTATATTGGGTTGAGAAATTTTAACACTAAACAACTTTTTTTTTATTCAAAAGTTGCTCATTACGAGATTTGAAACCCAACTTTCAAATCAAAATAACATTTCTGATAATCTGAAGTTTCTATTAGAATGTTTATGAAGAGAAATGCATGGAACGAAGTTGATTTTATAATTGTTTATTATCAAATCGTCCCGCGGATGAAAATTGACCAATAAGGAATAAGGAACGAAAGTGAATATAGCTGATGGTCGATTCGATTCGATACACGAAACTATTTCAGGATGCAATGAACTTTTTTCTCTTTGGGGAAAGATGACTTGGAAATAATGACAATGTTAAAAAAAAAACTAAAGCCGTGTGTTTTGTACATACAAAAAAAACTTTGCTTATGAGAGAGGAATCATATGAAGCATTTGAAAACTATTTTGGTTTTAGAAAAAAAATATAGTTTGGGAACAATTTCAGGCTAGTTCTACAGAAAAACTTTTGAACCGTGAAGAGTAGACAAGCGCTTGACCTTTTACGTTACACTGATGGCTCTACCTCGTGCGGCAACAGCAGTCTCGGCGATAGTCGATTGCCTCAATTCAGTTTTTCTTCATTTTATTAAATTTCGTTTTATTTGTTTTTTTTTTTTCAATTTTATTACACTTTACACCTTTCTATTTTGAAAATCACGTTTGATTAATTTCTATATTTTCATGATGTTTGTTTACAATTGTGCTTGAAACATTTTAAAAGCAAGAATAATTAATATTTTCATATATATAAATTTCATATACACATCAATAATTTATATATAAGCAAGAATAATTTATATATATATATATATATATATAAATAATTTATTTATTTACATTTGTTATTTGTTTGTTTATTTCGCGTTAAATTTATTTTTAAATGTCGTTTATGATGAATTTAGGGTTTGTCTTTGCCATTGTTGGACAAGTGAATTTGTTTGTCTTTATTTAATGTTGAATGTTACCGAGTAAATTTTTGGTGGCAATTTTCGTTCCGGGCTGCACAAATCCACGTAGGGGAATTCTGTATCAGATATTTGTATGCGCCAGGAAACTCGTATTAATGAACGAAGAAGTGTATCGCGTGTTTAACGACCGTTCTTCGATTATCCAACTCTTGGACTTGCTAAAACCTAGTTTGCAATGATTCGGCGCGACTGTTTTAGGTTTCACGTTAAATTGCCCTCACGAACAATTTCGTTTCTTAATTGACGCCCATTGGTCAAACACTTTGCTTTTATTCTGTATATAAATCAAAGTCGTTTTGTTAAATGAAGAAAAGAAATGAATCCAAGTTTTGAAACATTTACCTTTGCAATTAACCTCGTATCATAAAGGATGCATAATGTAGGATTCAACGCCTGCGAATTTTTTGCTGCTAAAAATTGATTGACTTTTGAATAATTTAAAATTTGAGAGTAACTTTAAGAAATTTACATGATTTGTAAACGTGCATCTGTTGGAGTTTGGATTAAAAATTGAACAATTTTTGTTTATAAGGTGAAAAAATTCATAATTTACAAAAAACAAGCATAACATGTATATTTTATTTTTTGAACAGTACTGTCACTATCAAATGCGTAATATGATTCAAACATATTCTTTAAATTATAGAAATTAAAAAAAAAAATTCGTTAAAAATGAAAAATTTATCTAACAACACATACAAAATTAAAAATGAACTAAAAATGAAAAAATACATAAAATTTACATAAGAATGAAGAACGTTTAAAAAGAGAAGATACTATTAAGAATTCAAACTTGGCTTGGATTATCGATCCGATTCGATATATGGAGTTAATTCACTTTGGTCATCAACTTTTTCTCTCTCAAATTCTTGTAGAATAACTGATTTGTGATTCTGATATAAAACTCCAGAGTATTTTAAGAATATTTCTGAAATTCTTCAAGCTCAATAGAGATTTTCTCACAATATCTAAAAGTTTCTTATTCGTTATGGAAAGTTTTTTTAACTTTTAACTTTTAATATAAAATGAAATGTTATCGCAATTTAAACAATCGTCCACAGATGTAAAATGATAAGTTATTTTCATAATCAATAAACGCGACTTCGGAAAGTGAGTTGAAAATAAAGTCGAGAATCTGTATGGGTATAATAAAAAATAATAAAAAATTATTATTACATAAAATGTTGTAACAGAAATTATTTTGTATGTGATAAAAATTAGACTAATTCAGTATCCGCAAGATGCATGGACGATAAGTTCTTTCAAGTCTCATTTGACCAGAATTTTTTTCAATATTGATTGCTTTCCATCATTAGCATTCAACATCGTATTTTGAATTAAAAATGTTGCGAAATCATTAAAATTGTTGTTCTTCGAGCCTTTATACCATCGGGTGATATGCAATTGCGCCGAATGAGATAATTTTGAGCGCAATTTCGAATTTTAATAAAAAATCAATTGCAATAGTAATAAACTTAATTTTAATTTTAATAATAATAATAATAAATAGTAATAAATTTAATTTTAGTTATGGCGAAAATATATTGCTCATCAACGACAAAGAGCAGAATGTCATCTTTTTTTTCTACAAAAACCAATATGCAGGTGTTAGCCGAAGCGAAAAAAATAATAATGGACGGGCCTTTTGAATATTGTGCCCGCCATTTTTATCAGTTTTTCACTGTCCATGCCGTGAAAAATGGGTGCGTGCGATCCAAATCGATTGAATTGAATGAAAAATATAAATAAATTTATTACATATATTTATTTATATTTTTTTTAATTGCAGCTTCTACATTCCTTTGGCATTTTGTTTGTTGTCCGGAAAAACAACGGAAAATTATTGCGCGCTATTTTCCCACCTCGCAAATTATTGCTTTGAAAATTGTAACGTGGCTTTCGATCCAAAAGAAGTCGATTGATGATTGTGTTTATGACATTAATTGATCAATTATGAATTAGTTTTATTTTATGTATCACTTGTAAAAAGGCTTGTGTTATTGAAATTGCCCAATGCGTAAAATACGCAAAAACATAAAGTGTGTTTAATTGAGATTTCATTCGGCGCAACTGACAATTTTTCGATCGAACGACAATTTTTTATCAGTTTTTAAAGGATCAGCGCAACTGAGTACGCCCCATACCATCAAATATAAACTTACATCGAATCAGTATCGTGTTTTCATTTAAATTCAACTGATCGTTGATAATAATTTGATCCAAAAAGGAAACCAGGAAAATTACAATAATTTAAACCTAAATTTAAATTTTTATTCCCTAAAACCCTTAAAATTTTCTTTAATATTTTTTTTTGAATTTTCCTTTAACATAAACATCCTCAACATTTCATTTTAAATTACGATTTTATTCCCGCCAAAGTACCTTGGCGGTATTATTGATAATTTTCAATTTCTAATAGAATCCCATTTAGTGAAACAACTGAAGGAAGATGAAGTAAAATAAAATAATAATAACAAAAACTTGTAGTCAAATTTGTGATGACGCCACTGGTCGTTACATGTAGATGGCGCAATTACTTTTTATTTTCATCTTGAAATCCACTTTTATACACTGAGAAAAATTTTAGGATATAATACCTTGAGTTTTTCATCGTTTTATTCCTTCAAAACTGAGTATGGAATAAAAAGATAAAATTTAACGTATTATAACTTAAAAATAGACGAATGAAAACTTCAATGCTGGTTTGCTATAATTCCCTGAAATTCAAGTTATTT
>JAPYZS010001446.1:0-15539 GCA_030522925.1 Trissolcus japonicus | reverse complement strand
TTGGTTTGTCGCTGGCAATTTCTACATGGAGAGAAGGAAAATAATGTTGTCACAGTATTTTAATTATCTCAAAATAATTTCAATTTCGGAGGAGTTTACATGATATAATTTTTTTTATTTCGGAGGAGTTTACCTCATCTTTTTTTATCTGACTTTTAATTTCGGAGGAGTTTATCTAACTTTTTTATCTTCGATTTAATTTTTTTATCATTTCGGAGGAGTTTGGATGTCGCCAACAATATTTCAAGATTTATATATTAATAAAGATAAGGATATTAATTAAACAACGCGTCCAAGTGGAACTGATTTGTATTGTTCGGTCGCTACGATCGTCCTGATTTAAACTCAGACCGCGTAGCTCGCGGCTTCTACAGTATTGTAAGTTTCGTATCAATGGTGTGAAACTTTACTTCTCATCAAGTTTGAAAATTAAGCTTTGCATCTTTACCGCAACAACCCAAGTATGCAACCAAAAGGGGATAACTTAATCGACAGAAAATATGGCACCAAGAGGTCCCAAGAATAGTTGCAAAGTTTTCAAGCAACAACAACATGGTTATGCATTCTAGTTTGAATAGAACCTTTCTTAATCTCGAATGAAACTTAAATCCATCTTTGGAAATTTTAATTGTTATGTCATTCAGATAAAAATAATATATAAACGGCCACATGTAAACTCCTCCAAAAAGATAAGAAGGGGAAATATGATAAAAAAGTAGGTATGTAAACTTCTCCAAAACTTGAAACATAGGTCTGATAAGGATATGTAAACTCCCCCAAAATAGTAAAACTAACTAAGTGTTTAAAAAATTACAGCAAATTTTCTTTCTCACAGACTCAGGATTGTCCACAGAAAACGCGGATGTGATTAAAAATTGTGCATGCAGGGGTGCTACTCTCTATTGGATACATTTTAATGTTAAATTTACCACCATGGGGTTAAATTGTATCACCGTTATTAAAAAATATAAATGGTGTTAAAACGTGTTTTTATCTATAAAAAGACTGATAAAATACGTTTTAACACCATTTATGTTTTGTAACAACGGTGATACAATTTCACCCCATGGTGTTAAATTTAAAATTTAGATTTAAAAAAAAAACAAAGAATGAATAAAAAGAAACAACAAAAGAATAAACAATTACTGCAAATAATAATGTAACAAAAAAAAACGACATAGCGCTATTCAAAATTTTCCACCTATTATTTTAAATTAATAAGAAATTAACTTGAATAAAGACTAGTTCAAAGAATAGTTTAGTTAACTTATAAATAAACCAGTTATATAATGGTAAGATAAAAAAAAAATTCTATTCATTTAAAGTACAATTTCGTTATTCATTTTCATCAAGCATCGGCTGCGAAATTTATATGTAAATAAAGCGATTATTTGTTTCGCGTCTCCCTAAATTTCAATCAACGATGAAAAAAAAATTCTGGCAGGGATGAAACTACATTACGCGTGAAGGGATGGAGGGTGAAAGGTTTTGAGTGCAAATCGATAAGAAACTTTCGTTTCTGTTGAAAGTAAACACAAGCTGGTCTGAGTCTCTCGCGAGCAGACAAGTACACCACGGAAACGCGAAACCAGCGCAGAAAAGGCGCCGGTCACGTAACAACCGCAGTTCGGTCGCATCTAAAGTGACCACATCTCTAAACCTGCTTTTTTCATCGTTCCACTAAATATTTTTTCAAAGCTGATGAATAAAAGCTTTGGATTTTATTTTCAGTAAATATTAAAAAAATTTTTTTAATTTTTTAAATAAAATAATGTTTTTGTAACAATAAAATATAATTAATAAAAAACTACGATTTCCAGATATTAAAAATTTTTTTAATTATCTTCTAATTAATTTGAAAATATCGTTATTTCTCAACAAATAATAGAAAAAGGACAATTTTTTTAAAGAAAACAAACCAATTCAATTTTATTCCTGTAAAATATATCTTAACTCACACTTAGTTGGATCAATTTAACTTAAATTTTTTTTGGTAATCTCTAAGTATTGTTGTTCTATTATTTTTTGATGTAAGATCAATTTAAGATGGCTCTTATTGGTTGTCATCCGTTTAGTCTAGTTCGAGATTTTAAAGATGAACGAGTGGTTCAGGACCGATGTCGTTTAAATATCGGGATCATGGAAGCTTGACGTGTTCGGAATACAGAATTTATTTCGTCATATCATGAGGCAACGTTCGACACATTAGAATGCAGCCGCGGCGCGCGTTCCGCTGAAAATATTTCAGTACGTCGTCGTCATATTTTATGTACAAATGGAATATGCTTCAGACAAACTCGAATTTGTAGCTAACATTATTGATACACCGTTCACACTTAATAATCTGCGAAGCTTATTCGATAGAATTGCTAGGTATGATAAGTTTTTGATCAAATGTTTTTGGAAATAAGTTGTAACATCTGGTAAGTAAAATTACATAACAGAAAGTCTATTGAGAAATGTAGTACTAAATAAATAAAATAATAAATTTTGTACAAAAGGAAATATTAAACGAAAAACATAGAAAAAAATAAGAATTATGATATTAATCAATTTGAAAAATAAACCGGCAGCCAGAGAAATATTTTTTAGCGTGGAGCGATATCGAATGAGCGAAAAACAAATGTCATTTTTCGCATAAACAATTTCACAAATATGTTAGAATCCTTTACACATTGGCAACCACGGTGGATTTAATTTCGTTTCTTCAAATATTGATTAACTTTGTGAAAATTTATATATGCCCTGTTATTTGTTGTCATTCCATTTTCAGGCTTTACTCTTTGTACAGTCCAATCGTTCAACTTCACTTGAAATTGAGCATTCCGAAAATCGTAATTCTGGAAACGTGGAAATTGGACAGTAGTTTATGATCCCGCAACAAAGCAACTGCGTCTGTAGGGGTGGGCGCCCGCATCAACGGTATGCCATCTGATTATAGACAGGCAACTTACTTCTTATCCTTATTGGTTGTAAAATGATTTTTGACTGTTCAAATGAATTTTCTTTAGAACAAATGATTTTCAATTCGTACAAATCAAAGACAGAAATCTTAAACTTTCAAATTTGTTGTTCTTTTTCAATTTCGTTATCGAATAAAATTTTGTTTTAATGAATTCTGAACTGAATATAAAATGGATTCAATAATTCATACTATGATATAATAAATTCTGAGCATAGATGACATTACGATCGTTTAACCTCAATTCCGAAGAGAAAGTGGTTTTATAGCGCAATTTTTTATCCAGAGTTTGTGTTTGTAAGTTGGGACAAAACCCAAACCCATCCAAGTAACATCCACGATAATGATACCAGATTAAATTGTGCTCAATCAAAGTTTCGTTGGGCCAGAAGAACAATAATTCTTCAGCAAGCATCGAGGAAGGAAGTCTGCGATAAGTCATAGAAAATATATATGACAAATGTGATGAATCGAATAGGCGAGTTTTGCAGGAATTAATATCCGCATGAAAAACTAGATCGATGTCATTTTCCATGCCTACGTCCTCCCTACGAGACTCTAAATCTTAAGAGGGAGCTGTAACGAAGCCATCATTAGTCACGCGTCACACGGAACTTGCATACCATCACAAGTGATTTATGCTCTTATCGGGACTACCGATTCTTGACAGTCATTATAAGGAAATCATTGCAAAAAATAACCAGAGTTTACAAATGGGTTGCATTCATTAAAGCGAAGGTTTCCCAATGCTTTGATTGGAATTTACAAATTTGCAGGGGTGTTGTGATTTCGTATACAAAATCGGATAAAAATTTTATCAACGATGAAACGAAAAATGATTCCAATTGATTCGAACGACCTGATTACTGTGATTGTCATTAATGAATCCATTTGTCCGGATGAAGGAAAAATGTTCCGAGTAAATTGATTTTGAATTACCAACAATTCAAGAAAATGACAAAAAAATTTACTTGAAATCAAAGCTTTTGTTATTATACTGTGTAAATCACAAGGCTTTTCATAAGTCTTGAAATGATCTCTCGCTGAGATTAAAAGCTGCAAACCAATAGCGGATAAATGCAGTCATGGTTGACATTATTATTCTGATTAGAAAAGTTTTTGCAGTGTAAATGCGTTTAACGAACTGCAACGAGCGGCCTGTCTGCCAGGATGAATTGTGGGTGAAAATATGCAATAGTCGCGTGACCGTTACAAGCCTGGTGCCAAGACACGCAAGTTTTACTCGAGTCGGATGTGGAAGACCAGAAGTAAGCGAGACATGAACGATATTGTTATTTTGTCATGACTAAACGAAACCACCTAATTACTCATCCATCCATTCATGATTAAAATCGATCATCGAACGTTATCTCTCTCTCTATATACACGTACTTCAGTCCTTGTTTCACCTGGAATTTTAGTCGAAAATCATGAAATAGAGTCAAATTGACTTGTACATTGCAACGTCAGGAAATAGAACCGACACAAAAAAAAAGACTTTTGCATATAAATCGTTGACTTGAAATATATTCCAATTAACAATACTAAAATACAGTTCAATCTTAATTGAATAAAGTCTCAGCTATTATTAAAGTGAAGTCGCATCAAATTGTTTCTCCGAGATGATAATTGATCACTGGAAGCCCCTTAAATGCATGAATATGCAATTAATCCGTTAATAAATTCATCAAATGAAACGCCGTCGAATTGGTAATTATCAATCAAAATTCCTATTTCCCCTATATACAGTTGCATGGAAATGTCAACGTAACCTGAGGGTATGTAGAGAAAGGTTTACTGAAACCTTTCTATAATAGAAGACATAGCTTTTTATTTTTATTACCGAGCGAAAATATTTTTACGTCCCAGCGGGAAATTATCAAAACGTAATTCACGGATTTCAAGCTAGGCAAAGCGACCGGGGCGCTGTCGTTTTTGCGGATCAAAAATGGTCGAGTTATATCGGACTTCCAATGCGATTGTTCCGGCTCGAGTCAAGTGCCACTTTAACTGCGAATCGAACACCGCTTGATACTATTGTCCAGAAAAATTTATTGTTATACGAAGGAGTCCCGCGTTTCGTTGGTTTCATCGCGCAGACCTAATTTACACTATTCACAACCGAATCCTGTAATAACTCATATGTCAATTATCTATAACATTTTAGTTTTTTTGATACCTAAAAAATTGATTTAAAATAAAAACTTTGGATTATTAACGACATATAATAATATATTAAAATGTCGGAAGAATACTGTTCATATACATATACACATTTTAACTATTGTTAAATGGTTAAAATGCAATAAACTTGTGCCGAATAATTTTCAATGAAATGGGCGAGGATACCTCAACTGGCACGGTAATATACCAGACGTAGTATTTTAACAGTGAAAGTTCGACATATTATTCGTTTCGCTCATTATCTTTTACCAAGGGTTGTAAATTTATGAACTTGGGCTTCAAAACTTCGATATTAATTGTCTCGGTTACTCGATGACGTTGAAAAAACTTTTGATGAATTTTTTACGATATGACGACCTATCGCAACTTGTCCGATAAATGTAATACTCTTTTCTTTATTAATTACTTTTTACTTGTATTCTTACATTCAAACTTTCACTCACAGAAAAAATTAGCTGAGTCAAAATTTTTTATGTTTTGAACGTTAGTGATTTGGTGGTAAATAATATGGATTTGAGTCAAAAAGTTTTAAACTATTTAAAAGAAACTAAAATGTTGAATCCAGATTTTAAAAATGTCGGCTTATGTAGAGTAAAAATCTTGACTCAAGATTTTGAAGTTTACGAGTCAACATTAACGCAAAACTGTTTGAATATTGTTTGTAGAATATTTAATAGTTTCATGAACATATTTTTATTATTTAAATGTTTAATTTTTACTATTAAATTAGAATATAATATCGTACAGACATAAATGGTCGATTTCCTAATCATACGTGTTTTTTATTTCTTGCAATTATGAAAATTGAAAATATAAAAAATAAAACTTAAAACACACTCGACTCTCGTTATGTTCACAATGTTGGGAACGGAGACGCTTGCTTAGTGCAACATCAAAAACTGGAAATAATTTTCAGAAATTCTAATTAAATTAAAGTTTAAATATAAAGTAGTTTTTTATACTTATTTTATCCATATTTTTATCACTACCTTGATTCAAAATTTTTGTTAAATATATATTTAAAACAAAATATCAGACGAAATTGTGCACAAAGCGACCGGGTTCTTGTTGCATGAAACGAGCATGTGCACCTAGCAAGTGTTGCACGAAGCGAGAGTCAAGTGTAGACATTAAATTATTAAAGCATTAATTTTTTCGAATATCTGTGCAGACCTGTTTTTATGAATTAAAAGAAAAAAACAAAAACAATTAAAAGTAATGACTGAATAAAAATACACGTAAAAATATTCGCAATGATTGACTCTCATATTTTATTTCGCGACAAACAGGATTTAATCTTTATTCTATGCTCTAACTTCTTGACTCAAAGTTTTTAAATTCAACATTTTTATCATATTGGCATTAGACTTTACTGTCTTGGAAAAATGTTAAGATGTTATAATGCTTGCTTCTAGATTTGTTTCTTGACTCAAATGGTTTTTTCTGTGAGTGCTTGTTAGACTTTTTGTATGTTAAAAAAAATTGTCTCTATCTTCTTTTCATATGTGAAATTTTCTACTAATTTTTCAATTTGTGAACGTATCTTACTTTTAATCTAAAACTCGGGAAATAGTATTATCAACGGCGTCAATATATCTAACATATTTTTTACATTACGCGAAGATGGCCGTTTTTCTTGAACCGTGCATCTATAAAACTTGCATCGCAAGTTTTTGGAACTTCATTAAAGTTCGGGGATATCATGCATAAAGTTTTTCCGTATAGACGTGATTAAAGCGAGGCTAACATTTGAATACTGTTGAAAAGTTGAAAATTATAGTTTTTTTCACAAATATTTTTTATTAAAAAAATACCCTATTTTTAGAAAAAAATAGAAATTCTATTTATTTTGTTATTTATTTTTTCAGAGTATATTTTTCAGCGTTGAATTGTAAATGAGCCAATCTGACAAACGCACATCCACACTCGGCACCATAGCGCGACATGCTTGCATAATATCCTTTTAATGGAAGTTATCGATCGGCGAGCGTCGTTTGTCCGTCTAATAAAACGTGAATTGTTTATTTGCAAACGCGTCTACGGTTACACACGCCCCCGGTGTTAAATCGAACACCACAGTCGACGAATTGATTGACGTTTTATGCGTCGAAACATTGCGACCGGAAATTAGATTGTCTTTTTTCGTTAGTAACGTTTCGATGCTTGCACTCATTAAACCTTTCTTTCATGTTCAATATGGTAAGAGTTTTGTGTATTATAAAATAAAATAAAAACAAAATTATGATATACACATTTTTCGCGAAAAAATTAATCCCCATATTTCCATAATTAGTATACATATAATTTCCTGAAAAAAATGTTTTCAAAAATCTAATTATGACATGTTATAAATTCATTCAAAATCTGACTTTGAAATCTTGTTTCCGTTTAAAAAGAGAATTAATAATAATGTCAACAACGTATTTTTTTTGCAAAACATCGCATGTCATGAAAATTTATACATACGCATATTCGATGTAAGCGATGATGCATAAGGGAATACTTTGAAGTACTGTCGTTTTAACTACGACGCTTTCGGGAATTGCAAGCATAATTGGCAGCAAATTTGAAAATTCATAAACACCAGGAGATCGTGAATAAAAATTGTTTTCACTTTTTTAAATCACTTTTGAATAATTTTCTCATCCACTTAATGTTGTGACAAATTTGAAATTATACATTTGTCTATACCGTCGTATTCGTCACAGATTTACACCGCGGGGTTATAACATATTGTTAATTGCTCTGAAGTAAAAGCATGATTGATGGCTGCATTTGCATGAAGTTTATTTTCGCCTCTAATCTGTTGAATTCGAAGTGAAACTTTTCTAGTTTGAAGAACGTGTTTTCATCTCGCAGGTCTTTCCGCCTTAAGTAATGAAGTCGCCTCTTCGAAGTTTGTCCGACACTTTTATTTATGAGATGAAATAGCAGTCAAATTATGCCCGGCAAAGGAGGATAAAAAAGTGTCAAAGAAAAAGGGCAAGTTTTCGGGTATGAAGGTTATATATTAAAGTGTACACAATGAGTTTAATGAAATGTGCAACATTTTAATACATTATCATATCACTTTTTTTCCTTATGAACTCAAAATTTCAAGATCCTTTTTATTATGATGTTAAAATCGTTGTAACAATTGTGGAAAAAAAAATTGATCATTTTATGAAAAATTATTGAATAGCTGTATTTGAAAATGTAAATTTGTCGCTTTGTGAAAGGGGCGAAAAATTTGAATATGACAAAATGCGAAGCTATCTTTTAGATACTGTAAACTGTAATAAAAAACACTTGATCGATAAATGACATTTTAATGGACGTGGTCAATTACTGTGGCAGAATTTTCGAGGCCAAAGACCGTGCGATAAAAGTCAACATCAAAGCGAATTTAAATATGAAATAAAATGCGAACCACGATGTTTTCATGATATCCGTCGAAAGAGAAAGGTTGTTACCAGTGGTTTCGGTTACTGAGCAGAAGTTCGTTTGAATAATGCATACATTTTCATTCATTCAAAATCATATATCTCCTATTCGACGTTATTTAATTTTATGTCTCGCTAAAATCTGCATGAAATTATTCATAATAAAATAACGTGTTCTATTTTCGTGACAGTGGTATCGCACTTATAACAAATGGAATAGCATTCTTTCACGAACGAATTAGAAACATTCTCCTCTTTAATACCATTTTTTACGGTATCACACTCTTTGAGTAAGATTTTTCAGTTGAATAATTTCATGAAACTCTAGTAGTGTTTTAAACTAATAAAACATTTTTTTTATATGAAATAGCAACGAAATAACGATGAAAAAAAACAAACAATCGAAATCAAATTTGTGAACTGTCCTCGGAAAAATCTTGATTTTATTCCTCCCTTTAATATCTCACGTGAAAAATGTTCAACCGACCAAATAAATATTCGAAATTCAGGAAAAAACACTTTTTAAACGATCCCCTGAGGGAAATTTGTGCCGTGTCGTCGAAGTCGCGTCGTAAAATAAACATTTGTAAGGGCGTTTTAGAGAGGTGGTAGAAAAATCAGCGCCGGGTAAGCAATAATTTCAGCAGCACAATTGCTGAAAATTTTGCACAAGTCCGAACACCTTACAATTAATGACAAAGCTTCTTTACTTTTTTAAGGCCGTTATTCTTCGGTGTGGCTCCTGACGCAGAAAGGATAAAAGCTCGAGATGCTCAAGTGTGCAACAATATCGTGGAAAAAGGTATATGGGCGTGACTCTTATTTTTTTCTCGAAAAAGACCAAATGCGATCTTCGTACTATACGATTTGGGGTCATGTTACTAGTCGAGGGTCACTATATACTTATATACCTAGCTTACATGGTCGATTCAGAATACGAACGTTTAAGACTTTTTTTCACAGAACATTGACAAGATGAAATGCGTGAGATAAAATTGCAAATAAAGTCATTTTTCGCCATTAACCTATAACATAAATTTTTATTTTTAGTATAGATTAACGATTGTACGAAGTGTCAATTAACCAAGTTGTTTTATATATTCTCTTAATGAATCAAGTTAATACAAAAAAATTAAAATAATAGATTTCTGCAGAGGCAGCTTAATTGAATTTAATCATTATTATCTGATCAGATACTAAAATTACAGAGCTCGTTTTGAGAACAGCTTAATTAAAAAAAAAAAAAAAAAAAAAATTTGCAGATTTTTTTAATTTTTAATTTTTTTAGTTTTTAATTTTCGTCTCGGCTAATACATATACTGGGAAGGCATTGATCAGGTCATTAAAAATTTACCGATCAAAAAGAATGAAACATTCTCATAGACTGACACGGCTAGAAATCAGGCCCCTGATCAGAGCCCTGTTACAAACTAACGTTCTAATCTTTTCTACCAGAATTTTCTTATCGTGTTTCAAAGCGAAAATCTTGTCTGGAAAGGAGATTCGTTAATATTGATCAGAGGAGCATTCGCGTTGGCACGCAAGAGATTCTTTTTGCGGCAAAAAGAAGTGCTTTTATTCAAATGAATTCTTTTAGGGTCGAAAGAAATTCGATTGAATGAAATGGATTTTGCTGAATATTTCGTGCACTGTGTGACTTTTTGATATGTTGATAGATAAATGATTTACGTATCTCGAGGGTCCAGGCAAATGGAATTTAGGTATTATCCGATCTTTTTTGGAGTACATTTGACATTGGACTGAATTTCCAAATCGATACAAAAAATATTTGCGACAAATGTACACACTCGTAAACCGAAATTTTACTGCCCTAAGTTGAAATTTTATCTGGATTTGAAGGGCTATAAAACAGAATATTGCACGTTATTGAAAAATCAATCTTGAAATGTTGTTGAAAAAACTTGTGAATTGTCTAAAACTGTCGTATGAATAGTCACAGTATTATAAAGTTGATATTGAAATTTTAGAAGCCGTTTGACAAATTACTCTACCACTCAGCAAGTTTGAATGTTGTAAAGTTAACACGGACATGTGCCGTGCATTTATTAATGCAACAGACGTATAATTTGTCATAAAATATACGTGTGCAACAATTTTGTGAATCATCATTCACGTTCAGTCATATATGATTTTGCTTATTACTTTAATTTAATGGACAATTTCATGAGACAATTTGATAAAATTTACATGAATTTTTGTTTGAAATTTTAATTCGTGAATTTCAATGTAACATGATCAAATTATTAATAAATATGATGATTAGTAAAAGGGTATGTTGAAATTTCCAGTTTACAAAGCAGAGTGAATATTTTCAAATAAAAATTTTTCTCTGTCGTCAGTTAATTAAAATTGTGTGCAAATTGAGTTCTCTGATCGCGATAAAAAGTGCATAAAATGTAACTGATGATGAATTGATTAACACCATATCGTTGCCCGAAAAACAAATCCTGAGTGAATGAAACGACTTAATCATGCGGTTAAAATTGATTTACAGCCGACGGTGTAGCTAATTCTTTCGATCGATTAAGGTTGATTGTTCAATCAGTCTCTTGTATTCTGCTTAGCCCTGCATGTCTGTATATGAAAGATCCGGCGTTTGCGGTCGTTTTGTATCGTTTTATCGTTCGTCGCACGGTGAATTGAGTCGAGCGCAGTTCCGTTCGTCTACTTCGTTATTTTGAGCGATTCGGGTGGAAAAGTAATAACGCTGGTGGCTGGGGGATTCTGTTTTTAGTCACGCGTCGAAGCTGCACTCTTTTTACATCACATTTTTGTGTAGACATTTTAAACGCAGAGAAGCAAATACATGAGCATACTTTTCTACGCTGTATTATCGAAAACACCACCAGACGGAATTAATATTACAAAGAAGATTTGCGAGCGTTATATGTCAAAGGAGATATTTTTATTATCATCCGTATCCGGAAACAATATATTTCCCAATCAGAAAAATACGGTCGTGAATACGTTGGCACCACGCTGTCAAACAACGTCTCACGTTGTTTGACAACGTCGCACGTTAAAGAACTTCTACGTTGGTCCTACATTGTTCTCTGACATTTGAAAATAACGTTGAGTTAATGTTGGTAGAACAACTGATACAACGTTGGCTCCATACGCAGTCTACCAACGTTGATTCCATGTTGGCCCACCATTGGCTGCCAACGTTAACTCGCCAACGTTGATCCGACATTGTATACACAATCGACATTGTTTCAACGTAGTCTACTAATGTCATCTGCCAACGTTGGAACTATTGCAAAGTCGTCTAAATGTTGGTTGTTTCTGCCTGGGTTGTATACGGTTGTAGCGGATGTATTTATGGCTATATCTATAAATCTATATTCTATAAAGTTATATTCTATAAACATTGATATCAAACAGTGAAATAGATTTTTT
The DNA here is from genome assembly GCA_030522925.1 of Trissolcus japonicus. NCBI lineage: Eukaryota > Metazoa > Arthropoda > Insecta > Hymenoptera > Scelionidae > Trissolcus > Trissolcus japonicus. The sequence goes on along the minus strand of JAPYZS010001446.1, from coordinate 3,551 downwards.
GAAAAATACATAAAGTGTTGATAACAACTTGTTAAAAAACGTTTTTAAAAATAATCAAACAATAAAAAAAATATCAATCAAGTTTTTTAACGGTAAAGCATGATAATTGTTGCCCAATTTGTTATACATTTTATTGAGATTAAATCCATTACGATGGATGATATTTTAAGCAAAGTTGACCGTGTCAACCTCAATAAATCGTATAACCTCTCAATTTTTCAATAATTTCTAATTTAAATGTTCATCTTCTGTTTTCTCATTGCACATAAATCTATCATAGCGTTCACGCTCTCATATCAAAAATTGTAATCCTTCATGGATGACAGGCAGGCAGCATTTAATACGCTTGCAGCCAATAAATTATTATTTGCATTTTTTCCTACCACATTAAATAATGCATTCGATCATTTCTGTCAATTGAGGAATCACTGAATATAATGCATTTCACCAATTTTGACCTTAAAGATTAGCAAAACAAATTTTTATCAAATTTTAAGTTCTTAACTTTTCTTAAGTGTTTTATGAGAACCGTTCTTGATTATTCTTAACTTTTCTTAACTAAATAATTTTAAATTAAATTTGCATGTAAAATTACTATCATATATTGCTTAAGTGTAATATTATATGTTTTATTTCACATCTACTTCAGCACTATACACTTCAACATACCATAACTTTTTCATGATAAAGTAAATAATTATATAATTAAAAAAAAAATTTTTTTCGATCATGTTCTTGAATATAGAATTAATAGAATTAATATATGTGCTACCGAATTTTCGTTAGATATTTTGAACATATATCTGATTATTCATAAATTTATAACATTTTGCCAGAATTATATTTACTATACTTTAATATATATTAAGACAATATATTCTTATCCATGAGGGGTGTACAAAGATGACACGATTCATCTTACAATACTAGAGTATAGTTGGTCACAGAATGCCGATAAGACTGAAACAGCCGAAGATAGCAGAAGTTGTACGGTCAGCCTAGTTACATCATTTTCAATACTAACGACCACGACACAATGAGCACTTCTAGGTGGGAATTGATCTGAGATAATGTTAACACTCACATATAATACGTGTATTGTATGTAAGTTACAAATTTTGATTGAAATTCAATACGATATGATAATATTTGTACATCCTCAAAATTTCTATAGAAATTGTACTGGTCAGTGTGACATTGCGTCATTGTGTCAACATGACGCATTGTGTTATATTAACATTGTTTTATATTAATTTCAATATAAAAATAATACAAAAAATGAATCTACCCGAAAAAAAGTCCAGATCTGATCAGACCTGTAAATAGTCTGATTAGGTCGACATATCTTAAATTTCAGGAATTTAGGAAAATTTGCATGTCTAACTATACATGATTTAGTCTAACTGAATCTGTCCAGACATGGACATTTTCCTAAATTAAGACAGATCTATTCATTTTCCAGGTCTGATCAGATGTGGACATTTTTTCCCGGGAAATTTCTTCAATAATATAACGTCCAGGCATGAAGATTATAGGCGATATTAGATTCATTTTTCTTTTAAACTGATATGTATTACCAATGAAATTACATTTATTTTAAACATAAATAAATGCAAAATATTTCATCATTCAAAAATCATCCTAAGAAAATATTAGGTGTAATCAAACGTTATAGGTTTTTTTTTAATTGATTAATAAAAAAGAATAATAATATATTTGTGTAAAAATGTATATGATTTAAGATAAAAGAATATTGAGTTCTCATTAACTCGATTTTGTCCTGATATATATCGTCTCGAATGAATTACCGAACATCTCATGACGCTAACCATAGTGCACGGATTTTGGTTAAATGTGTAAAGCAGAAGCGTGGGATTAATTATATTTACTCCCGGTAACTTATGTGCCACTCATCTAATGCACAATAACATCATTAACAACGTTCCGATACTCGATCCAATTGCAACGAAATTTTCGCACTCCGAAAGCTAACTCTATGAAAATGAAACCATTATCGTGACCTGGCTTGTTGTACATTACCAACGTTTATTCTCAAAATTCTGATTTCAATATCCTTCGATTTGGAAATTCTATTTCTAGAGTGAATCAAGTACGGATTGCAATAATTACATTCTTGTGTTCCAAATTTAATTCGTTATTAATTTATTATTACCAATCGAAGATTGTTCAAAATAATGTATATTTGATTAAATTTAAATTAAGGTGTAAAATGTCATGAAAGTTGAAAAAATGTTATAACATTGTTATAAGAAATACGCTCAATAAAATACATACTGAAAATATTTCATAATTAGCTTGAAAAAACGTCGCCAATATATGGTGGCTGCCAAATGCATGAGTTCGTCAACTTCAATAAATAGTTCAAATAAGTTGCCAAGTTTCTGCGGCGGCAGTTCCGAGCGCACGAAGTCGAACGAAGGTGAACTTATGCGTCTTCAGGATGCAGATATCGCATGGTTAATTTAGCGAATTATCACGGCAATTAAACCTAATCCAGTTGTTAATCAACGAACAGTACTGTGCCATTACTAGCGCGGGTAATCGCTTTGCTTTGGCTTGTTCTGGTTAAACCTTGCTGCCGAAGTCCCACGACGATTAGCTGTACCGAAACTTGATCAAATTTTTAACGTAATGATCGCAAATTGAAAACTTTTTCAATAAAACGTTCCAGTTGCTCACCAATAAATAAATAACGCTGACCAAATTCAAGTCACGAGTGAAAAGTATTTTTACCACTGCATGTTTCATAAATAAATAAAATTATAAATATTAAATATTTTAAATGGTTTTTTCGGGTTTTCTCTTCAATATTGATTCGTTTGGTCAAAAAATACGTTTAGCCCATTGCAGAAAATCATTTTGGACATTATTCAAAATAGTTTTTGCATTGATTTAAAATAAAATTTTTTCATTTACATTTTCATTTTTAAGAATGATGATTTTAAAAAGATGATTTTAAATGGAGAAAAAAGTGTATCTAATTTTAACATTACAAATCATAAAGTTAGGACGGACCCGAATTCGTATAGATTTGTATGATTTTTATTTAAATTTTGAAATATCTCATACTAAAATTGAATATACTGTATGTAAAATTTCATATGTAAGAATGTATTATAATCCACAGTAGAAATTGAAATAAATTTTACTAATTCTGCGACGAAAAAATGTTAAAATGTGAAATCTGATATATCTTAGAAGCTGAATATTTAGAAGTTGAAATTCGATAAAATTCGTCTTGATTTTACATTTATTTAATACCAAATGAAGTGACAATTATATCCCACTATTATGATTAGAAAATTTTAAAATTTGACACATTTCATAAAATATAACTAAATTTATTTCTCTTCGTGTAGTATTTGAATTTATATTATGTTCACCAAATATGAAACGGTATGTTGTGTATGGATTCATCGAAGATTAACTTGTTAAGGCGCATTTAGTGTTTTTTTTTCAACGCGTTTTCGCGTACGCAAAGATCAATGCGTTTGCGTAAATTTTACGCGAACGCGTTCGCGTACGTTTGA
>JAPYZS010001445.1:0-15548 GCA_030522925.1 Trissolcus japonicus | reverse complement strand
AAATCCTGATTTTTAATTGGAATAATCAAAACATAGTTTGATATAAGGTACATTTGCTATTTTAAATGATAAATTTCAGGAAACCTTTTTCTCCGTGTATTGCGTGATATTTATTTACTGTGAATCCAATTATTATAAATGCATATGCATATTTGAAAGAAAATTAATTTGTTATTAATACGATGTTCGATTCACTATGTCTGCTACAGCTAGAATGTTTTTGATTTGTGTGAGTCACAGAAGTTGATTACCAACGCGAGTTCAACGACACGACAAAAAGAGAGAAATTAATTATTCGTACGTGCAACGAGCCGAACGCGCGTCTCGGCCAATCGCAAATCGGATTTAATTAGCGTGAATCGCAAAGGTCCTCGGGAAATTTAAATGCGAGTAATCGATTTCGCGTCCGTGAAAATTGCCGAATCGCGACCGCAGACATTTCGCCTCCGCGAGCTGTAAATACTGAGATATTATAATTGTCCAGGAAACAACCTTAACATGATTCGTTTTCTGCATTCGTATAAAATTTTTTCAAAATCTTTATAAAAACTTGAAGTGTAATTTTTTCACACTTCATTATACCTAGTAGTTAAAACTTATTTATGTTGGGAATGAGAAAAATGAGAGAAAAAAATCCTACACACTGCAAAAAAGATGTGGATGTGTTTATAATTAAAACAATAAACACATACTCAATGTTTAAATGGCTTTTCTGTTTTATTTCAAAAGTGTTTTATAAGAAACGTTTTTAAATAAAACGTTTTGAGAAATTAAAACACTTGTAGGTTATTTGTTTAGATTTAAATTTTGAGATTAGGTGTTTCAAAATGAAACACTTTTATAGATTAAAACATTTGGATAACACGTTTGGCGATTGTTTTAAAACTGTACCCTGAAATGTTCTATTGTAAAACACATTTTTTTGCAGTGTAAAAATTTGATATTTGAAATACGTTTTCCATGACTTTTAAGATCTTTGATTTAAGATATGGTTGAGAGATATTGAAGGGATGGCATTGGAGCTGGGATTCAGAGCATGATTAATTCAGTGTGACCATTTTAGTCTTAAATTTACTATTCCCAAGAGTGCATCGCTGGAAAATGTATTAGAAAGTGCAGCAAAATGAAGCGAAAAATGCTCATTCGCGTGTCTCATAAAATGTTCATTGAAAAATCTCAACGATAATACTATCGAATTGTGGCGTCATATAAGTGTACAATTTTAATATCATAATATTCGTATCTTCATAAAATGAACAAGAAAGGTTCATTTTTTTCCTCTTTTTTTATGTCAAAACCATGCGACCAAACTCGGGCTAATTTATGTGAATGTTAATTATGATGAAAATTGAAATGGGATATGGAAAATTGGCCTCAACGCAGTCACAGTACGCGTTATCGGAAGCTGAATTAATTGCATTAACGATAACGAAATCGATCCGAGATAGTCAGACGACAATGCACGGTATCGCAATGGGCGTTAATAAAATGTGAAATTTTGGGCAGTGCTAATAGCGCCAAGGACTTAATTAGAATTGTTAATATTTGGGTAGTTATGTTGACCTCTGCACACACGCGCTATTAATTTTCATTATTAACAATGCCGCTGGCATCAGCACCGATCATTTATAATGACCGCGTTAATTTTGTACATTATATTTTGTCGCATCAAAATTTATCACAAACAAACTCTAAAACCTCGTGATTGAAAATTAATTTGACAATCAAAATTTGCACAACGAGACTTGAAATTGTATTGAATATATTTAAGTTTTATGATGATCATGACGAGGCATTGAAATTGCAAGATCGAGTGCCAACATGATAATGGTGCGAAGAGAATTATTTGCCTGAAAACATTCATATACCTATATGAGTAAGTGAGAAATGTCGTATCGCTATTACAACGATCGATCCAGGGCACTGTTGTCTATGGAACTGTTACTTTCGTGCAAACGGTACTTAATCAACCTCCTCTAAGCTATAGAGGTGCTAAGTCAATAAAATGAAAAAATTATTATAGAAAAATAATTAGGAATGAAAGGCTTAAGAAAGGCTAATTAAATACCCCAAAATTGAATTTAAGGCTGTTTTGATTTTTTTTGAACGCAAGGATCTGCTACCCAAGCAGAAAAATACGGTCGTAACTACGTTGGCACGACGTTGGTAAAGTCGTATCGACGTAGTTCGACAACGTCGTACTAATATTGGGTAAGCGTTGGCATGTGACGCGACGCCAAGGTTGTATGCCAAAGTTGTTTCTACATTGTTTGCCAACGTTGTCCCTACGTCGATTGCCGACATTCCCATTACGTAGGATGCCTTCATTATTGTTTTTTTAAATAATAAGGAAAATAGTTTTCATAATATTATATGAACAATTTTATATTAATTTTATAGAAATTTATTGTAGTAGTGATATTTTATTATTTAGAACATTTTTTATAATTCTTAAGTGGGTTATAATTTTCTGTCGTTGCTTTGGATCGAACCCTCGCCTCCAAAGTGGTAGTCCGAGTCTCTGACCACTACTCCATTCATTGTGTTCAATCCAACCATCAAAATGAATCACTCACTTATCGTCAACTTTATTTAGTTTAGAATTAAATAGTTTGCTTAATATATTTAAAAGTTTTACTTCTATGATAATATAATTATATTATTTTAATTTATGATGTTCATATATTTTTTAGTAGTCAAAATATTTATTAACTTTGTTTAAAATTACATCGGATTTAAAAAACTTTAAAATAAGTTACTACATTATAACAATATTTAAAATAAAAAAATAAACTAAATATTAATATTTATGTGTCCACGTAATGTTTCTTTTTATTTTATATTAAAATTAATAAAAAACATAAATGCTATGTCGTACGGGAATGTAACTTCTGCGTTGGACTTACGTTGTTTGCCGACGTTGGAAAACACATTGAGTTAATGTTGGTAGAACAACTGATCCAACGTTGGCTCCATACGCAGTCTAACAACGTTGGTTCCAGGTTGGCCCATCATTGACTGCCAACTTAACTTGCCAACATTGATCCGACCTTGTATACACAACCGATCCGACGTTGGTTCAACGTAGTTTACTAACATCGACTGTTGACGTTGACCCAACGTGGGAACAATTGCAAAGTCGTCTTAACGTTGGCTGTTTCTGCCTGCGCATATATTCAGCATATAAGTTTGGACCAACATAAATGTGCCATATGATTCTTTTTACCTGGGTTCTTGTTTTTTGAAAAAATTAAAAAATTGCTTCAAAACAGTCTCAATTTCGATATTGGAGCATTTATTCAGCCTTTTTTAAGCCCTTAATTTCTACATATTTTTCTAGTCATTTTATTGACTTAGCACCGCTAGCTAAGGAGAGGTACTTAATCAGGTTAATCCATTAATTAAACTTGTAATCTTGGAATCGCAAGTCTGACCGCGGGCTAAGCGCGAATATTCAGGGCGGCATTGGCAGCCTCGAGGTCTCGAGAGATGGATACGATGAACAGGGCATGCGTCGGCCGCAAACTTACAATCAAATCGAAATTATCGCCCGTGCACTAATCTGTTCTACGATCCGACAAACAAGCCAGCTGCTAATAACAAAGTTGCCTATATAGTTTTACATTTTGTTTCCTGTCTGACGATTTTATTTTGTTTCCGCTAATTGGAAGAGTTTCGCGATAAGAATTTTATTTTTAGTTTGTTTCGATTCTGCCAGTTTCAAGAATTAAAAATGGATATATATTTTGACGGTTAATGGGTTTACAAATATGAACTTCCCGAAAAAGTGAAAACACATTAAACATTGCAATTTTTAAAAATAAAACTGAATTTTATATGCAAAACTTGAAATTAAAACAATATCTCATGTATGTTTACATCAAAAGAGTAAAGTTATCGTACATTCGATGTAATTTAATAAACATGACTTTTTACAACGTGATTTTGAAATTGACGTAACACCGACAAAACGATGAGACGTGCGTTATTAGTATCGGTTATTGGATCTTAATTGCACATACTGCTGACATATTGCGTGGCCGGAATAATTTCACGGTATCGCGAGCACGACTTTAACTTCCATTTCGTTACACTTCCGTCACCCTTGCTGTCTAGTCAACCACATGCTTTTTAAATGAGCAATCCTAATACATTTGTCCTTGTGTTGCCAAATCAATTTTTAATCACTTAATGACGCAATCAAATTCGGTAGATTTTCATGGTACTGAATTTACGAACTCGTGTGAGATAATAAATTATTTAAGTTTTGCTAACTGCGCGAGTGTGAAAATGCTTATGGTTGAAATTCTCGGGAGAATCCTTGTGCTCCTCGATTATTCATCATCGATTGCAAAGATGAGTATCAATCGAGACTGTCTTTGATCAGCAATGCTTCAGTACGTCTACGTCAAAGCATATTAGACAGTGGCAAAAAAATGCTATCTTCGAAGTTCTTGATTTAATAATTAATTGAAATTAAACTGCAAATATTGACAATATACGAGCTTCACTTTTGCTGCAACAATTTTTGATAAAAAGATAATTTGAGTTAGAAACATCTTTCAAAATGATGAAAAAGTATTTTGTAATAAAAAGAAGGTACATCTTGTTCGTCAAGTTTACATAATAAAATAGGTACCAGAAAGCGAAGGAGAATTGAAAAAAAAGAAAACCTGACAAAAGAACGATGAGTAGCTGGAAGAAAACAAGCTGTAGATACACTCCAAACATGCTAGACTGACGCTGTTGTATTTAAAAGTAGCCGAATAAACGTGTCTAAAAGTCTCGTCGTATTTTCTTTTGCCGTCTCAGGAAAAATGTTTGACCACCGCGAGATGCGCGCTGCGGTGAATTTATTTTACGAGTCAAATACCGTGCTGTGCAACGCCGCATTCCGCACGCGATTTCGTGCGGCGCATCGATCGGGGTGAGACTTGGGCAAACAAAGTTGTCTCGATTCAAGCCACATATTTGACATAATTTTATTTCGAGGAAAGATGAACAAATCGCGCCCAGACGAAAGTTGGCGGATTTTTGTGGATTTAGTCGCGCGTAAAACACGCTTCTCTCGCCACTTGATATGTAAAAAAATTTTCTTTTACGTTGGAAGGGTTGAAATATCAAAAGTTCGTGCAAATAAATTTCACTCAATTACACAGAGATCGGGACAATTTTTAACTAACATTTTTCGTTTGTTCATTATTTGTGATTTCAGTTTAATTAAACAAAGACAAACAAAAGATAAAATACAAATATAGAAGGTCGAAGAAATCAATTAGCTTGATACTTGAGATTTGAAGTAAGCCAAAGCGAGCGATGACAATTGATTACGTCGGAGTCGGATGTGTGCCATCGGGTGTTTAAATTGAAGGTTAATAGAAGCTTGTGCTTCACGCTACTTAATTTTATCGAGTAGATCAAGTCGTACGGAACAATCTATGCGAATTGTATCAAGCAGTTTATTCAATCAATCATGATTTGTCACCAGCTCAATTGCTAACTTGAATCATGAAAACAGAATGTATCGTCTTCAATATACCAAAAAGCATTCAAATATCTATAGAATTCAAGTGTAGCTAAAATCGATGTTATCATCTATAAGGAAGGGGCCAAAAAGTGTGTTCCCTTTTGATAGGTTAAAAACCTGCCGAGCTGTGAAAATATAAATTGTCGTTACAGAGCGGCGTCTCATAAATGCAAGAAAAACGATAAAAGATATCTTTTTGTGTGATAGACTAAGTCGATCGTGCAAGACGAATCATCGTGACGTTACTTGTCTTTTGTTCGCAAAACGGAAGCTAACAAAACCGCGGGATCAGTTGAGTCATATAACGTCGCGCGATCAAGCGTAGATTTGTCTCGAGCTACTTACTCTGGAGCAGGATTCCTCCAGCGCTGCGTACCAGCGCGCGCCATCAGGCTTCAACAGCCTGACCTGTAACAAATTAATGAAAATCATTAATTAATTAAATTTTTTATTTTAATGCAAGTAAATTAGAGGCAGTGCAGGTCAAAGTGACACTAAGTTACAAAGTTAAATTTTAAATGTCTTCAATCATTTAGTTATTTAATTCAGTAATTGAATTGTTTTATTTTTTCCAGAGAACTTATTATTTTGTGTTTTAATCTTTGAGATGGAACATGAAAAGAGAAAAATTTTTTTAAAATTTCTAAAAACTCCAATTCTCTCATTATTTTTCCCACGTTTATCTCTGAAAACACAAAACGTCGCTCCATATTATTTTTATACCGACATTATTAAGCGTCACAATCGCCCCAATGTCACATAGACCCGCACTGCCCCTACAAATAACGAATGTTTAAAATTTTAGAAATGTTTGAAAACGATTTAGAGGAAACTTTTTAGTTTTCATAAATCGCATTGAAAATAGAAGCCGACGTTTCCTACCCTAACGAGCGGCACACAAAAAACAATAGGTGGTAATCGCAACAGTTTCATTGCAAGACGGACCCTTAGCCGGACGTTTAAATTATTTAAAGTATCGTCGCGGGCAGTTGCGCACTCATGCATACACATATCTACGACAGTCGCCACTTGAACAAATCCCTTCATATCCTCGCACTTAGCTCATATTTTTCTACTACATGCTACTCTTTCCAAAACTTTAGCTTATGGGTCCGACGAGGCCAAAATGAAGATAAATCCTTCAGAAGTCGAAAAAAATTAAAATTAATATCAAACCGAATGAAAAAATTGCTAAAATGTGAAAAAGGTTTTAGTGAAATTGAATTCAAGATTAAATTTATTATTTCTGATGGTTTTGTTTGTAATTTATGGACCAATAAAATGGAATAAAATTGAGATATGGAATCGGCATTTATTGGTTATTTTTCAAGGTATAATAACGGTCGTGCGTGATTCAGACGAAATAGCGCAGAAAAAAAATACAACAGAAAAAATGGACTTGTGAGAGGCGTCGACCAAAAACTGTGCGGGCGATCAGGTGAAGCTATTTCGGACTTTTGTGATTTATTATAGTTCATGGGTATGTCGTCGTTATTGTACAGTAACGCTGAATGCTAAACCATCCCAGTTGGAAATTTTTGAATGGTGCTATGTCGAACCAGTGCTGGGGGACGGTAGTCGACTGTTGGTTAGCGGTAATGATGCGATACTGGCATGGAACGTGTAAATATGTCGGCCCAGCACTGGCCGCCGGTACTGGCCCTTCGACGTCATAAAAATTATTTATATTTTTTATTCAACGTATTAAATTGTTTTTTCTTTAATTTATTTGTTTTTCATATACTGAGAAAAAAACCGCAGATTCTGCTTGACAGCCATGCTGCTGTTTTAACCTATAAAAAGTAGATGGCGTCCAGCAGAAGCAACTCAAAATCGTCAAGGAGTTTGACGACATGAAAGAATTTCCCACTTGAGTTTAAGCAACTCAAAAGTCAAGCAGAAATCGCTTTCAAATTTCAAATTTCAAATTTTTATTTGAAATATTGAATTGAATTCACGGTCGAACATTTTTTGCCATCCGGAAATCGACCCCAAGCCTCCAAAGTGGTAATGAATAAGTATAGTTGAAAAATAGTTGATTAAATTTAATGTATTTTAATTTTGTATTCAAATTGGCACGCTTAAACGTAGAATAAAAGTGCGCGCGAATGAATAATGTGCAAGCGCGCGGATTAACTGATGGTTATGAAAATTTTTAGTGGAAATGCAGCATAAGAACGGGCTGTTTTAACTCATTTCATAGCGCGATATTGTATGTCGAGAGAGCTCTGTCATTCTGTCTCTCTCATTCACATGCGGACTGTCTTCCCGGCTACGATTCTTAGATCGGAATTCCAAGTAAAATATATATATATATATATGGGTACATATATAACTCCATATATAAGTTATCTGGATTCTCTGGAACTTTGCATGGCGAAAAAAATTATTGTTCGATAAAAATTTATATATTCATTTATTTTTAAGTCAATCGAAATCGAATCCTCATTATTCATCACATAAGGAACTTGTTTCTGAAGTTATTCTAAAGAATAATACAAGTTGAAACGTACGTATAATTTGGCTATGCAACTCATTGTCAAGCGACTTTCCAGGTTAATGAGCAAAGATGTGTGCGCGCATAAGCGCCTTTCTTGATTGTTTTTGTAATGCATTATTCAATAGAATCAAACGTCATTTTTATGCGCGGGCCGTTTTCTCGTAGTTCTGTCGTGTTCCGTGAAATATATCACGTAATTTCATTTAAATCAAACAGGCAAGTTTCATTTCAAATTTTTCATCTCTGCTCTCAGACTTTCTATTTGCGTAAAAACTTTTTAATTTGTAGAATAATTAATCCAAATTTAATGCTACACTTTGCCACAAAATACATTGCTAATTACGAATAATACATATGTATATAGGAAGTAAAGCTATACACAACTAGGAAAGTACAAGTCAGATTCCCGGATATCAGCATGCTACGATTTCTAAAACTATAAAACTTTAATTCAAAGTTCTCGTTCGGAAATAACTATACAAAAAATGAGGAATTATTTATTAAACATATTTCACTGAACAATTTATGTAAGAAAAGAAACGAGTTTTACCTAAAATAATCAGTACAAAACATAAGAATAATCGTTAAAGTTTTATATCTAGATTAAATTTAATTATAAATTTTTATATCAGATGAAGAAAAATTCATTTTTACCATACTGAGTGTTTCATTCTGTTTTTGACAATAGAATAATATAGTAATTGAATAATAGTGCTTCGGAACGTATCTCTCAACAAGGTCAATCATGGATCGTTAATTTACACGAGTCATAACTCGAGAACTTGCGAAGGCACAAAAAGGAGCCGCGCGAACTCATAATCACCTGGTCGTTGTTGACTATACGCATTAAGCATTTTAGTCGGTGTTCGTCACTCGCCTAATTGCGCGAGCGATCGTTACGTAGCTTTGTAAACATCAGCCATAATTTCTGAGCAGCTGACCACGCTCGGCTGTAGTTAAATACACTTATTAACATGCAAATACGTCACTCTGGTATGCCCGTAATTTAGATGTTATTCAGGATATTTGAAAGATATTCAGCCAGTATCCTAAGCACAAAGAAACATATATGCCACATATATGTTTGATTGAACATATATTCTGCATATATGCCACATATATGTTTGATTGAACATATATTCTGCATATATGCCACATATATCTTTGATTGAACATATATTCTGCCATATATGCGACCTATATGGTTGCATTTATGTTGCAAATATGGGACATATATGCAAAAATAGATATATACTAATAGATATATAGATGCATATATGCATCTATGCAAGATATATGTCACATATAGGGCACATTTATGCCGCATATATGTCGCATATATGGCACATTTATGCCGCATATATCACATATATGGCACATTTATGCCGCATATATGTCACATATATGGCCCATTTATGCCGCATATATGTCAAATATATGGCCCATTTATGCCGCATATATGTCAAATATATGGCACATTTATGCCGCATATATGTCACATATATGGCACATTTATGCCGCATATATGTCACATATATGGAACATTTATGTCGCATATATGTCACATATATGGAACATTTATGCCGCATATATGTCACATATATGGCACATTTATGCCACATATATGGCACATTTATGCCACATATATGTCTGTATATATATCGCATATATGTGCTGCTCAAATGTAGCATAAATGTCTGCATATATAAAATTTTTGCTTGGGACTGCTTTGCAATGAGACTATATAGTCTCATTGCTTTATAAGTGCCATCTTTAATTTTTTAAAAGAACAAATTTCATTGTAACGAGGAAAAGGCTGTTACACAATTGGACATCTTTTTTGAATGATGACGAATGGTAAATGATGATCCACATGCGGCAACCGAGTCACGTGCCATACATTGTATAGCGTGATATGCGATTCATGGCGTTCACTTGGTGGAAAGTCGTTCGGTTCATCGGTTATGCCTTATATGTCATGCTAATACGTTCACCTTGAAGAAGTCACTTTTATCTTACCACACGGTCATTCAAGATTTTTTCAAGTAAACATTTTACAAGATGCACCTTTTAATCTTCCTCATAGAAATCCTGTCACTGTTCGGACAAAATCATATCATTCCTAGTGTACTTTCATTTTGTACGTCACTCTAATGGTTGTCACCGACACTAATGTGACAAAGTGTTACAAATGCAATGATTATTTTGCTGATTATGGCATCGTTTTTTAGCAACGCGAATGGAGCAGTCCCATGAATAGGTTTAGTTATTAAACTTTAAAAGCGCCCACCAAGTACAAGTGTACTGCATTCAATGACGAACTACTCGATTTCGCGCAGTCTCACGTTAATAAAAGAGCCGAATGTATTTTGCACGTTAAATATTTGAATACGGCAGGTACCAAACAAAAAGGGCGCGACGAAGCGTATGCATTCGCACGCAGAGCGCAGGCATCTGCGAAACGGTTACACTAGAGCCCCCTCGAAAACGTAACCTCAATTTCTGTTCATTTAACTGATGTTCATTTTCTTCTTCTACTATATGCTACGTTTTTTAAGAGATATATTACAGTTAAAGATAATTCCTCGAATTGAATGAAAGCTTAAGTGAATTATCACCCAAGCAAAAATTTTATATATGCAGACATATATGCGACATTTATGCTGCATATATGTGATATATATGCGGCATAAATGTGCCATATATGTGATATACATGCGATATACATGCGGCATAAATGTGCCATATATGTGACATATATGCGAATCCTATATATGCTTGCATAGATCACATATATGCAAGATAAATGTAACCATATATGTCGCATATATGGCAGCATATTTGCAGCATAAATGAAACCATATATGCAGCATAAAGGCAACCATATATGTCGCATATATGGCAGCATATATGTTTTTTTGCCTAAGTATATATTACAACATGGTAGCCATTTTTTGGTCGTATTGAAGTTTTCCAATTATTTGTACGAGATCGTCATCAAATTTTGTGAGAATTAATAGACCGAATTACGTGATGAGGAGAGCAGTTATATATAAAATCCCACATGGCTCTAATGGTATCAAAACCTGCAGCTTAATCCTTTCCCTCACGGGTCATTGTGAGTACACAAGTTAGGGTTGATTCCCACCCCACAACAAGTTCAGGGGATCAATGTCAATCAAAGTTATCTATGGCAAAGCGCTCAAATATACATATCTCTGTTTGATGTTGAGTTGACTTATCACAAAGTGTGAGAGTTCCCCTAATTGGTTGTTACCAAAACATTGATATGATCTATTTGTTTTCCGCAATCGTCTGATACTGAGGCATTGATGAAAACGATGACGTACACAGTTGTATCTTTATTTTTGGGATAACAAGTTTATAGTTTTATCACTGAAATGCGAATCATTTTTTTCCGACAAAACAAAATTCAGTTCAATTTTTTCTTTTAAATAAAACATTATTGCGATATTCAAAATCTTCGTCAATTATCATTGGTTTTCCTTTTTCACTTAAGCACTGTAAAAGCAATATTTTGTTTAGTTTAGTAAAAAAATGTTTAAAGTTGTATTTTTTAATATTTTCAATTGGTAGTTAACTGGTTTTTCAATGAAAAATGTTTTACAATGAAAATATAATTAATTTCGATTCATTTCGATTCATTTTTCTTTTCAGTACAGACTGTACTGTTATACTCTATTAGGATAGAAAATTGCTAGAATCGTATAGTTAATCTGAGCACACAGTCGGATCTAGCATGAGCGTCTTACATACTAACCGCACAAGTGCTATTGAGCACATCTCTCGAAACGCCGACTGATATTTTTGCCAGCATTCATTGGTATCTGAGTCGAGTGGTGGTTTTGGGCCACGACGAGATAAGCGCCAAGACAAGTTTTCTAGGTGTAAAATTAACACATATCACAGAGTTCTCTTACACCGATGGGAATAACGAGATGTGTAAATGAGCGCGCCCAATTCGACTCGTATATGAGCTGCAAAATGCGGAAACGGTTGTTGAAAACGTATCTCACGCTTAATAACAGCGAAATGGAAAGCCAAGTTTATACGCGATTGGATCGTCGAATTTCAATTTGCAAATTCTCCTCGACTCTTCGCAAATGTCACAAAATATTTATTTGCACTCGTGCAAATAGATATCAAGCCGTAGTATAAAGTGATGGCGTTTGCTTTTTATGAGGAATTCGAATGATATCTACACACGTTTGGCATTAGACCTTTATTGACGTTTGCATTTGTTGTACATCACTTTTACTGCGCGAATGACACAGATCGTTTCCGAATCGACTGAGAATGTCATTCAAATGCTGGAGCTAGAATGACGAATGTCGTGTGCAGTGCGTTGTCGATTTATCAATGCTCTTTTCATCTAAATACCTATCGCTTTTAGGCAAGCCAATAAATGAATTCTACTAGAAAACCTTGAAATTATTATATTATTCGCGAGACAATTTTTTTTCAAGATGATTTTTGGACTAAAATAAACGGTACAATCTTTTTGAAAACAGACATTGCGAAAGTGCAGAAGGGAAAAAAGGGAAGGAGGAAAAAAGTGCTGACTTTGGACAACTCTGGCAAACATGCGTCCATTAAAATGATGAACAGACATTCATCATCATCGCGTTTCGTCTGCAATACCTCAATTAATAAACATGAAAGTCAACACAGACGTGCACAAGAAAATATGATCTTGTTGCTTTTCATTTCGTTTCAAATCTTTGAGTGGCGTTAATGAACGCGCATGCCGGAAACTTGCGCAAATCTTCAATCAACAATGAGTCGCGTACAATGAATTTGTTAATTGCAATTTTTTTGTTTCAATCACTAATGTTCGAATAATCGCCGATGCAAACTTCACAAAGATTATTTACGGTACCAGTCGAACGGCAACAATATTTCCTAGGCGATGCAGCGTAAGATTAATGGTCGTGGCCGGAGGGACGTGTACATGCAATCTATAGCTAACGCGTAATTCGTGAGCACATGTATTCGACCAGACCGATGATATCAAGAGCCCTCGTCGTTAATTGCTCTTGACTCTAGAAACAAGGCTACTTCATATGGTTGTATCCGCGAGCCTCTGCCGTTTTCACTGACGATCTATCAAGTATTTTGACCTACGCTCTGGCAACTAAATTTTTAGTAGGACTTCTGCAATTGCGCCGATAGATAAAAAATTTCAAAAAATCCTGCGTTCGGATTACCGCAGTTGCGCCGAATAAAATTTAGCAATTGCGCCGAATTAAAATAGGAAGAGAAAAAAAATACATTTTATATAAAATTTATTTACGTTTATTTATGTTTATTAACATGTTTAATTTACGCATTTTGCGTTATACGGAATAACAAATGATGTAACAAAATTTACAAAAAAACAATATTAACAAAATTCGTCTAAAAAAAGCGTCCTTCATATAATAATGAAAATCTCATTCAATGCTGCGGCTTGTAATGGACAGAGCATCTTTTAAACTTGTGTCCAATACTCTTAAGTGTTTATTAAATCTCTGACTGCGGCAAACCATTGTGATTTATATAAAAATAAAAATAAGTACAGAAATAACAAAAAACAATAGAAAAGAAAAATAACAATAAATCATATCAGTAAAAATTATTCGCGCACTGGCAAAAATGCGTTTCCACATTTATCTAAATAGTCAAACAATTTTATAGCACCACTTTCAAAATTTGCTTGCAACTTTTCTCGCGTTTCTTGGTGTTCGAGCACCTTTTCGTTTACGCGTCTTCTCGTCCCCGCGATTTTCAAATATGTTTCTGTCCGCAATTTTTATAGAACTTTGATGCACAGGAACACCGACGGATTCGATTTGTAAATGTTGTCCTTTAAATGGCGATGGAAAGCTTCTGGACCATTCGTAGTTCGAACATTTCACGATGTTTTTCGGCCCATAACGATGGCAGATTGGGCGCATTTTCGTCGACATAATTTGTTAAAATGTAGTCGCTGAATTCGAACAGAAGTTTTTCATTGAGACCTCCTAAAGGAAAAAAATTAATAATTAAAATAAGTTTGTACCAATTTTTCATTACAGAATGCCGCGTACCTGGACATTCAGAAACGATATCAACAAAAGCTCCTTAAACTTCGTTTGGTTCCAAATCCAAACCGAAGAAAAGTTTCAGCCAATCTTTTTCTGACATTACACTGAAATATATTCATTTCTTTTTATAATTTTGAATTATAGTGTTTTCATTGTATAATCTTGAATAATTAGCGTAATAATGTTACAATCATACAATATTCCAGTTTATGATATGATAATATCATTTGAAAATCTTTTAACTATATAACATGGCGTATTTGAAAATTTGAACAATTTATTATCAGTCATATAACATTATTTTTTGTTTACGATTTATAATGTTAGCAAGAATAGTCTACATTTAATAAGAGCTATCATCAGTTTTCGTGAACGGATATAATCACGACTCGGGGACAGAATGAAATCTCGTTCATCTTTAATCTAAAGTTACTTTTCCCCTAAAAATTAATCAACAAACACTTCCCAATGCTGATAAAGTTCCATCCTGTGAGCCTTTATTTTCAATTGCGACGTAATCTAAAGGTTGAATTATTTATCAGAGGCAACAAGGATGAGTCGCACACAGAAAGAAACCTGTACAATTGAGTCACCAATTGATTTTTTAATAACGAAAACGCCCCACTGTGATAAGGAACCAATAATAAGCGCGGTTTCTCTTCCACCAACAATCTTTAAATCTTGCTTAAAAACGATTTTTAGGGTCGCCACAGCGGAAAACAGCGAATTCAATCTTGAATGACGGATGCTGATAATGAGAAGAGTGAATTGCACCACCACCAAATAGCTACAACTGATTAAGTTGAAAATTCCGGAAATTCGGAATGTCGATTTCCCAAGATAAATAATGCCGCGGGTCATATTTTAGATCGAATAATTTTTTCCCGATCCCTTATGTTTGATTGCAAGAAAACAAACTCCATTTCATTCCATATACGATCTTCCACATTTTAAAGGGTACCCAGGTAGAAATATACAATTGGGACAAGCTTGGGTCTCAATTGGCTACGGTTGGGCAACCGTCGGATACCAACGATAGGTCCAAGATCAGGATGTAACATCGGTTATCCATCAACCTACCTTGGGGGCCAACCGTTGGCAAATACACTTGGCCCAATTAAGGCAACAAAGGGTTCATAAAAGGGCGTCAGAAATAGTGAGCCGAACATTCTGAAATTGAAATTTCTATAAACTAATTTTATTTATATGAATAACTAAAATTAGACTCATTAAATTAAATAGTTTTTAAATTAATTGATTAAATTTTCATGTTAAATTTTTTAATTTCATAAATTATATGTTTTTTACTTCAATACTAGATCGAAGTATTCAAAATTTTCGAAATTTAACTATTGTTAAATTTGGGTAGAGTCCATTAGACCCAGACGCTCACATATAAGCCTTAGAAAAAGTAGTCAAGCCACCTCTTTTATAT
>JAPYZS010001444.1:0-35209 GCA_030522925.1 Trissolcus japonicus | reverse complement strand
AAAAATTTGATTATGGAGTTTTTATATTACTTCGGAGTTTAAAATAGCTTCAATTTTAAATAATTAATAATATTATTAATTTATTACAAAATATAATAAATTTATATTTTTTTAATTAATAATTTTGGCTATTAGGGCGTGCCAAGTTGGCCCCTATAAGGGCCATTTCTGGCTCACTTATTCGGGCGCTTTTAAGGGGAGGCATTACACGCCAACAAAGGGCCAGATGCTAACCTATTTGGGGCCTAATAAGGGCCCTATGAGTTATTCGGGTAACCCTAATTAGGGCCAGATATCAATTTTAGTTTAGTTAATTTAAATTTAGATGGTCAGTAAGTAGGTAGCTTGTGGATTGATTCACGTAATAATTACAATGAAGTAAAAGACAAGATTTGTTGCATTTATTATGTTTGAGCAATGTTGTTTTGTCGAAGAAAAATTAAAACAATTTTTCAATTACGTATTCAAGTGTTGAATTTATTTTATAAACAAACGTCTAAATTACCAATAAACTTTACAATGAAATAATTAACAAACTAAAAATTTCTATTATTATTTAAAATAAAATTTGGTCTCGATCGCGTTACTTGTAAAAGTTAACCGTTTCGTCCAGTGTATTTGTACATTAACACGTAAGTGCGTTCGACTTGAGTGCAGAAAATGCTAAACTCGAACGAAACGACTTCTTTGAGCTCGTATCGAAAAGTGAGGATCGTGATTTCTCACAACAACGTGTATTTATGAATTTGTTCCCACATAGAGGGACAATTCTAGGTAAAAATGTTTATTACTTTTGGTTATTTTATCAAGTATGAAGACGTTGTGCCAGTTATATTTTACGATTGGAAATCTGATCGTGGAAAATAAGTTCGGGCCCAAAATGAAGGCCGCGAACGACGCTTGGTACTATGTCCGGAACGCCATGTGGTGCTTATGTCATTGTCCTTTGATTTATGTTATTTTGGTGCCTCTTTATGGCCAAGTAATTCGATCGAGTTTTTCTTGCGACGAGGCCTTCCTAATGATAGATCGGAATAAAAACTTATATAAAAAATCTGATATAAAAATAAATTTTTAAAAATTTTTAATTAAATTAATCATTAAAAAATGAAATTAAATTTTTTCGATGAAAGAAGTACTTCATGTTTTAAAGCATAAAATATCCAATGTTCTACTTCATACAAATACAAAGAATAATCTGAATTCACATTGCGCTTATGAGCATTCGACTACGTTTCAAAAATTTTCAACTAAACTGTTTGACGTGAAACAATGCACAATTGAGAAAAAGGTTACTCGTATTTTCAAACGACTAATTATTTCTTGATTGAAGGTATAAAAAGTTAAGAAAAAGTTCAGTTAAAAAAGTCCAAGATATGATAAATTTATAAATTATATTCATTGTGTGGCTGTGAGGAAAAAACCAGTTAAGTGCTTTTTTGTACGATTAAATTAAAAACATATTTTACGTTGTTTTTCATCTATTTCTATAAGAAAAATTAAAAAAAGTGTTTCTATGGGGACCAAGAAACTATAAATCACATGTTTCAACATTATTCAGAACTCTAATTTTGTTTAAAAAAATGTTTAAACTTATATATTTTTTTTAACTGGTAGTTAACTGGTTTTTCCTCAAAGCCACAGCATTATTAAATTTTTTGTCTCACATTGTTCATGAAAAGAAAAATGCGTGAATGCGAAAGAATGAAACCATTTAGAAAATCAAAAAAAAATTACATTGTGGTTCTCACTGTTGACAAATGTGCCGCGTAAGCCTGATCAAGAGGGCAAGCCAAATCAGAAGGTGGTTACAGAGAATACGAGGTTTGTGGCACGGGGTGACAAAGCGCCGGGACGACTGCAAATGTACAGAGTCGTCAAAGGGGGTCGAGGCTTGATTGTAACACGTGTATCACTGATTGGTCTAGGCCATTGAATGCGCTGCTGACTCTAACGACCGGCTGTAACCGCGATTTATTGCGATGCACTGACTTTGTTACTCACCGCCTATTGATGGCTACATCCCCGTAATGTCAAATATTCATAAATATCGCAACGCCAATAACTTCTCTCTGTTATTTTGATCTTGTGAATTTTAACGTGATTGATATTTCATATACTATATACCACCCAGATATGTATAATCGTTAAATTTCAGCTTTACTTACAATTTCCATGTGGTATAAATGTATGGATGTGTATGGTCCTCAAAAATGAAACGTTTCAATTTGAAAAACGTTTTTTTAATATTCATTGTGACTCCAAATTTTATCACTGATTCGTGTTCAGGGGGCTCCAATTTGTGAAACAAGGGGCTGACTAAGTCGAAAATTTAACTGTTAACTTTAATCGCTCGAAAATCAGTCCAATTAGACCGTTTATATTTTTTTTTCATATCTTGTATTTTGTTGGTTTAAGATTTTATACGGATTACGCAAAACGGAACCGAAATTCGCGCTCATAAAATTGTGTAAATGGGTTTGTATTTCGAGATTTATACAACGATTTAATGAAGCGGAAGAAAATAAGATTGACGGCACTCATAGTTGCATTAGTGGGTATGAATTGAACATCATTACGTTGGTAATATTGGTTGCATCGTCTGATACTTTTATGTCCAAGATCTAAGCGACAAACAGTGTAATACGAATGTGCGTATGTCGTTTACCCAGCTGGCAATTTCCCTCGAAGGAATTCTCAACGAAATTCTTCAGCCAGTCGTCGACACTGCAACCTGACATCTGGAAATTATTTCCGCATGAAATTCGACCGAAATTACGACTTATTCGCTAAAGGCGCCGATTTGTAGCTACTTATTTTCATTTCCCCAACGACGTTGGTAAACCTTAATTTGCAAAAATTTATATTTGTGGTTGAACATTTTATTTTACAATTGGAGTTTTTTGGGTGTTATAACACATTGAAAGTTTTGATTTTTATTTAATTTAATAGTTGATATTATTTTCGCCGTGTTTCGATATTTATTCATTGCTACTCTACAACCCCAAAATTTTCGTGAAAATATGAAAATGTATTATTTAATTTGGTTTAGCATTTTCATTGTTGGTTTTACTATGAAATCTTGTAAAATCGTTGTAGATGGGTGTTAGTGGGCCAAGAAGTAATATATACGCGTTCAGTGATGTGCGAAGCGATACCAGTGATAATCGATTGTTTGCATTTACGTTCGAACCTTTCGACAATATCCGAACTGAGTTTGCATCAAATCAAATCGAACTATAACACACTTGATATAGTTTCTAGTTATAGACATCATGGCGGGACAACAAAAGAAGACAAAGCTGGTCCCGGATGCCATGCTTTTCATGCGCAATATAGCAACATACCATATACGCGACGTTTTATCAGCACAGAATATTGCGTGGAAAGTATATCTTCATTTGTTTCGGCCTTATTTTGTTATGAAGAATGGCTTGTCTAGAATATTGATGTATGAAGAATCTTCAATCCTGATTTAACGAAAAGCGAAATCGGCTGGAAAAAATGAATTTAAAAATTGAATTTGTGATATAATAAATGGTAAAATATTATATTGCATTGAAATTTGTACATTCCCAAGTAGAAATCCAATCGGGCATGCCATTCCAAAAACGAGGACACGGTCTGGTTTTAGCCGAGAGATTTCGATGAAAGGAATACTAACTGGGCCCTTTCCAGGTTCCAGTCAGTATTTCTGACCGGACATTGCTGCAGTGTGTCACGCCGGGCATTCCTATTAAGGGCCTAACTCGGATTTCATTTTCATTTTTTAATTTAATTTTAAATTAAATAATGGATTTTTTAGTTTATTAAATTACGTGAGTTGGCACATTAATTAATTAATCATTTTGCAACCAATAATATATTATTAATACACATCTATCGTATGAATTTCCCAGTAAGAAGCATAGACTGGAATGTACTTTTAGACCAGTAAATAAGACAGTATTTTATCATCGCGGAGCCTGGGTTTGAATCCTCTAACATCTAATCTAGTTTTTCCATTAGAAATTTTGGTTTTAAGAAATGGTTTAAAAATCAAAATAAATAGAATAATGACAAATCATAAGCCTTATAGGGGCCTTAGAGCACGAGCTCGTCCTATAAGGTCTCTATAAAATGAGGCATTACACGCCCTACAAACGCCTGATAAATTTTTACTAGGAATGATTTCGAGTTCGCGACTTTCTTATCGTAAATCAGGAACGAATTAAAATAATTTGCACGCCAAGTTCACATTAATGTCTTTATGAAACTGCAATTGCTTTGCAAATAACAAATAATATTTGCATAATTGTCTTTGCGCGAGTAATAGTAGCATAATGTCGCACCAAAAATGAATATAAACTTTTTGATGTAACTATCAGCTAATTAAAATGCGTGGCTCCTTTCTAATTACGAGGGGCTAACGCGCAGCTTTTAAGGTTAAGTGTAACATGTAACACTATACATTCATTAAGATTGTAGGTCGCGTTTTAAACAACACGCCGACTGAGTGCACAGTTTGCGCTGTTTCGCTTGCAAAAAGCAATCTCCCGGGATCTCGTCGGTTTTAAGACCACGTAATGAAACTATCAAGTGCATCACACCACTGTTTTTCTTCATAAGAGATTATTTTTCCACGTCGAAATATCACGATTGAATTTTAATAATATTTCATGTTACCCAAATAAAAGTTTATAAATCGCTTCATTTATGTGCCATTTATGGGGCATATTTGTATCCATATATGTGTCATATATTCCACGTCAATGTATCCATAAATGGGCCATATATGTATTTAAATACATATATGTCCCATATATGTTGGATAAATGGGCCATATATATTCCATATATGTGCCATTTATGGACCCACAGATACATTTTTACTTGGGTAACATCTGCCGCTCGAGAGAGCGAACTTGAATTAAAGTTTATCGTACCTGTCATACGCAGCATGACCGGAGTTCATAATTCATGATCGGAAAAGTTGGGAACGCAAAGTGACGACTTAGTTTTACTTGAAGAAATAAATCTTAATTGAAAAATCTAGTCTGAATTTTTTTTCTAAAGAATACAAACAAGAGAAAAGACAACGAAGAACATACGTTTTCATTCTTGAATTCTATAAAATTCATTTTAAATACAATGACGATTATAAATAAATCCTCAGTTCTCCAGATGTAATTAAAATCCTGTTTTATTTGAGTCGTTTGCAATAAAAACGACTTAAGTCGATTTAAGTTTTCAGAAAAAAATGGTTGTTAAAGATTAAAACCATGCACACTTCTTTCAAATTGAATGCTACAATTATGTTTGTTATACAAATTCGTAGTTTCAGATCTCCTCTTTGAAGTCCTGTGCTTACTTCGTCAAAAGCTTTAGAATTTTACAACACTGAAAAACAGTGATGTACAATAAGCACCACCATGTGTTCGTAATATCACGCCAACGAGTTGGCGTTAGTCGTACGCCACAGTGGAGTGTTCTCTCCACCAAACATTTGGAGTCTCGATTTCTCCAACTGGAGTACAGAGCGTTCCAAACTTCAAAATAAAAACTGAACGGTTGATGCGACGTGTCTACGATATCGTATTGTATATTTAATATGATGGTTGCAGTAATTGTTTTTCTTATTGAATTGTTAATTATATTAACACTATTGCAGTACTGAAACCGTAAGTTTTGTTTTGACACGTTATAATGAGTTGTTGATGGGATGAACAACAAAAATAATCATTTTTCAACCAGAGGATGTACCAACGCCGCATTAATGGTTTAGTTTTGATTTTAAAATTTGGAGCGCCCTGTACTCCACTTGGAGAAATCGAGACGCCAAATGTTTGGTGGAGAGAGCACTCCACTGTGGCGCGCGGCGCTCGCCGGTTTGGCGTACGACTAACGCCAACTCGTTGGCGTACTACGACGATCACATGGTGGTGCTTATTGTAAACCACTGTTTTCTCAGTGAAGTTACAATCATTTTAATAAATCGAATTTTGGGTCGTTTTTCTGTCAAACACCTGAAAAATAATTTTTATATGATGAATTTTAATCCTTTAGTTCTATATAATTATTTGAAAGTTTTCGAACAAAAGAGACAACAAAGTATGATACATAAATATATTTGTTTAAGATAGTTTATAAAAAATATATATCATTATTAATACAATAATTTATACAAAATTTTTATTTTTCTTAGATGTTTTCCATCAATTTTGGAAAAAGTGAAAATTCCAATTTTCAAAACGAACACAAAGGATGATGGCAGTAAATGCACAAATTGCGATAATAAATTTCAGCTATGGTTTGTTTTGCTGATTAAACTAAGCGTATGGATATATAACAGACTTGCATGACTGAAATGTGTATATAAACGCGTCATCTTGAATGTATTCACTTTTGAGAATCGATTCTACACATGAACGATGTTACGCGCAACCAAGAGATATTTTAATAAGAATTATTTGGCGCAATAGTTTACGTAAAATATGCTAAAATAGGTACGTCTGGAGTAGCAGCTCGAAGTGGAAGCTCGTACGAGTAAGCAGACCAAAAGGAAGACGCGGAAGTGCCTAGGTTGAAGTAGCGAGATGCGACGCTCGATTTCGGGAATAGGATCAAACGAGTGCGCCACTTTGAAGAAACTGTCTCCGATAGTCGTTCAAGTTCCACTTACTTCCTTCCTTCCGTCTTCCATCCTTTTTTCATCTATCGATTCATTTAGCTCATTTCTCTTATGACTCGTGCCATTCGTTTTCTTGTTGCTTCGAAATTCTACTAAAAACCTTATTTAACATTTCATCCAATTTTTATGTTGAAGCAATGTGCGCCTTGATTAGATGGGCTTATTAAATACCAAGTGGACACTGAAATTAAAAATAATAAAAGTACTTTATTATCGAAGAACGAAAAAAAATAACGATTAATAAAACAAGGAAACTCAATAACAAATGTTGGATAATAAAAAAGGCGACTGACATTAAATCTCGATTTGAGAAATGTTAATACGAGGAGACTTGAGAGTGAAGATAAAATGGCGGCACAAACTCACAGATTAGAATGATTGCCCACAGGGACAGAAATATATGTACGAATATACATAATATTTATATTTATTATATATATATTTTTTTTTTCAAAAAAATTTATATAAATTTTATATTACATTTATACAATTTATTACCGCAAATTTATGAATAATTTGTAAATGCGGATATGTAGAATATCTACAAATATATTTTAAATACATAAAATATACGTGAAATATATTTTTAAATATATTTTCGTTCGTGTAGGTGGTTATTCTAAAAAATTTTTCAATGTAATAGAACGATTTTGACGCTCGGCAATATTACCTGCAATCGAGTTGTGCGGGTCGCAAAAAACGATCATTTATATCAGCGGTAAGAAATATCTAAAAAAGATCATTAAAATTCTTATGTTTTGAGTTGTCCGGAATGTCCATCTTTTTGCGGTCTTAAAAATACACATTGAAAAGAATTATTGAATGTGTGGACAAAAAATATGAAAATCAAATTGTCGAATTTGTCAAAAAAACTCAAACAGATGGACATTTAAAATGACTGATGCTTGATAATCCGATCACAAAAATAACATTAATAACTTAAAACCTAAATTTATAAATTTAAGATAAAAAACAATAAAAAATAAATGTAATAATAAAATAAAAAATAAAAATAAAATATTTAACATAACAATTTTCTACGGGGACGAACCTTACATATTTCTTGAGAATTTTTAGTTTCATTTCAGTTAATATTTGGAACTTTCTGAAAATTTTATTTCAAACGTTCGCATTGCCCGAGTGCTTTTCAATGTTGGAATGATTTTCGTTTTTTTAACATATATCCATCAACTTGACTATACTTTTTGGCAATTCAAATTAACCCAACAACAAACTCGAAATGCATTTTGTTCTTTCAAGCGATGCTTTCCTCGCTGCCTTTTCAACTTTCTTGGCGTTTTCTCTTCACACCGTTTCGAATGGGCAAAAATATAACGTAATTCAGAATGCTTTACTCGTACATTCATACTTCGCTACTGTGAGAAGCTGACGTTTATTTTATCTACGCTGGATACCCTGAATCGTCACTTCTCGGAGGAAAATTTTGTCGGGGAAATATAGATATCAACATGATCACATCTTTTTAATCTCTTTCGTTAATATCTAAATAAATATCGCTGTAACGAAAATAGCTTTCTACGGTCGACTTAATTCTTAACGTCTTGTATGAAATATAAATTTTATCTTATTTATAAATGGTTATGTATGATTTAGTCTAACTGAATCTGTCCATACATGGAAATTTTCCTGAATTCAAAATCAGACATGAATCAGATAAAATTTTATAAAATTTGACATATTTTGACCTAATCAGGACTATTTCCAGGTCTGATCAGACCTGGACTTTTTTTCCCGGGTGTGTACTTCACATGACGATTTTTACGTGCCTTGTTATTTTAATAATATTGTAATTGACTATTCTTTTTTCCAATCAAAAATTAAATAAAAGAAATAAGTGAATTAAGAATGTCATTTCATAAATATACATACAAAATATTAAAAAAGTCACATACAAAATATGACAAAAATATGAATTGCAATACATTTTCATCTAATCAAAATGGATTGTTTTTTAAAAAGTAGTTCCAGAATTCATCTGTTATGATGAGGATTATCTGTTCCATTTCGTGACTAATTATTGCATTTTGTGCTCAGCATTCAATCGTTCGATTGTTAATGGCCATTAATATAATGCCTGGGAAGCTCGTCTTTATGATCTTCTTTTTCACGATATCAAATCAATCAAATGTGGCTTTAGTAGCCGCAGTGTTTGCTGTATCAATACTAATTTCATCTGGGGCTCGAGTTGCTGCGTTTCCATTTTCGCACGGCAGTAATTGAAGCTGCGATTCTCCGTAATGGGTTCGATTGTAATCTCTCGGCATAAGTGCGCACTCTCGCGTAGAAGTTAGCTGACTTTGACAAAGATTTGCATTCAGTCGTGTCATTTCATTCTCATCACCATCAGTCTGACAGTTCAGTAAAATGAATAAAAGTGGGTCTCGATTCAAGAGTTTTGTCAATACATTTTTTAATGATCTGATGCTCTCGACTTTACAATTGTATTTCTTTTATAAATTCAAAAAAAACGTATTGTCTATTTTAAGGTTTGTTGTTGTTTATTATGACAGCAATGTACAAGAGAATAAATTACATATTTATACAAGCCCTAGGGCAATTTAAACAAAAAAGATGAATGAAGAAATGAAATTAATAAATTGCATGCCATAAAAGGATCTTTTCAGAAAAATGTCTGCTTTTAAAAAAATCCAGCGAATATATAAATAAAATAAGATAAGATTACAATCAAGGAAATAAGCGTCGACTAACATAGATCACATGTAAAATGACAGACCCAATACAGGTCATAATAGAACAAGCTTAAAGAAAAATACAATCGTTGTGGCAGATAAATATATATATATATACAGTAATCTTCATCAGGTACAAGAATATTGAGATCAATACTTAAAAAAGAAAAAAATAAATAAATACAAGGAATTCAGAAACAAATCGATAGTTTAGAATAAGAAAAGTGACAAGCAAAGGGCTCAAAGGTCAAGTTGTCTGAAAAAACCCGTGGCATCAAGACGAGTGATAATAGTACGAGGTTTTGATGACCTCAGTTGTTGTGGAATTTTGTTGAGCAGACTAGGACCTAGATAGGAGAAAGAGTTCTTGAACCTCGTTTTTGAGTGACGTGGAATAGCAAAGTTGGAGGATGATCGTGTCACAAGTGACCTCCTCACATGATGATCTCCCAGACGCATCAGATAGGCTCTAAGGTAGACAGGTTCACCATTTTGCAAGATATTTAAGGCAAGAGAGGTCAAATGACGCGGCCAACGGTGCTGCATGTCCAACCATCGAGAACGGACAAAGCCCGGAGTGATGTGATGAAACTTCTTGATGGAAAAGGAAAGCCTAAGACAAGAGTTTTGTATGCGCTGCAGACGACAACTCAGCCTATCAGGCAGACCAGGGGCATAGACTACGTCACCATAGTCAATCAAAGACAGCACCAAAGACTCACAAAACCGGAGTTTAATCGCAGGAGGGATGGAAGAGCGATGGGCGTAGAGACAGCGCAGCCTAAGGTAAGCCTTCTGGCAGATCATTGCAACATGGTGGTCGAATTGCCAACGGTGGTCAATCAGCAAACCCAAGTACTGGCTCTTCACAACGCGTTCAATACGATCCCCATTCAGGGAGAGTGACAAGTTGCTGATGTCATCCAGGCGGTCCGATGGGTCCACGACCATAAATACGGTTTTGGAGGCATTCAGGTGTAGATCATTCCTCATTGACCAGTTAGCAATTCTGGCCAAATCCGTATTTAGGTTATTCACCGCTACATCCAGGTGGTCCATTTTGAAACACTGAATTAATTGAGTGTCATCAGCATACCAGAGGATTGTAGAACTCAGGTCAAGTCTTATGAGGTCGGCAGTGTAGATGGTGAAGAAGAGTGGTCCGAGGATAGAACCCTGAGGTACACCTTGGTGTACTGGAAGGATCCTCGAAGACTTAGCAGCTCCATCAGACGTCAACACAACTTTCTGGGTTCTCAGGCTCAGGTAGCTACGGATCCAATCGACAGTAGAAGACGAGAAGTCGTACAGCTGCAGTTTGCTCAGGAAAATGTCATGAGAGATAGTATCGAACGCCTTAGAAAAATCCAGCAAGACGATAGCCGACAGTTTACTGGAGTCAAATGCTCGCAGAACGATGTTCGAGAGATGAAGCAATGTAGTAGTTGTACTGTGACCAGTCCTAAAGCCGGATTGTTGTTCAGGAATAACGCAATGAGATTCCAGAAGGTTATCATAGTGCTGATACAAGCCATATGTTGATCTCATTTCATTGACTCAATTGAAAAAGCAATGTTTTTGTAAATTCATTTCAAACAATCAATTGAAATCAATTTTATATGTCCGATTTGCAAGGGATGCAACTCGTAGATCGAGCTGAATCGATTTACTTATAAAAAAGTTGTAAAGGTCAATACTATTATATCTGGTCACCGACGTTACAAATTTTTGCACACCAATTGAAATCGATTGAAATAAATCACACTATTTTAATCATGTAAATTAAGTTGAATTGGTTCGGGCCAGCAAACCAAGCTGAATTATTTATGTTATTTAAGACAGGCTGCATAACCAATGCAAAATTACCTTCTCCTTGCTGTATTCTGAAGCCGCCATAAAATACAAATTACTGTATAACATAATGTCCCAAGTATACTATAGTAGTGTACAGCGCGCGCTACATAGTATTTGGTTTCATTTTTCAATTTTCAACTGCACATTTTCACCCGTCAAAAATAAAGGAACAAACTGTCAAAATTGAAGTGGTTACGCATGAACTTGACCAACGGTCCAATCCACGGCCAACTTTATGGACCGTTCAACTTTTTTAAGATGGAGATCCCAATTTCAATAGAAATTTTGATCGGGCTGAAACCAGGCTTGTCCAGGAAACCTAATAATCTGGATCACTGTTTTATCGAGACGATACCACAAAAGTATTATCTAGCGGTAATATTAACGTGGCATTACTGCGAAGTATGTATGTATAACGGAATAGTCGTCCGGGCGGCCCACAACCCGGAATGAAATGACTTCCTGCGGAGCTAACCAAGCAGGCAGAGTCCCCCTTAAACTTGGTTATAGGCGAATCCCGTTCATCTGCCATTTATATAATGAGTCCGACACCTTGGCTCCGTCAGGCTTTGCGCGATATTACAAAAGGAAATTGAACCTTTACATTCGACGCTATTATCCACCCGTTAGTTTCCATCATTTTTAGTGACCGAATCACGCAGTTACTTAACAAATAATATCTCCTTTCACTTTTATATTCCTTCTATTTTTCTTAACGATTTTCATCTGGCAAATGCGCAGCCTTGCATTATTTCAAAACTCATTCTCGGAATGAGGAAAAAATTAAGCCACGTGGACTTCATCGAAATGTCATACAAAATTAAGCAAGCATAGTGGCTTTTATTTTATACAGCTTGAGTAATCCACTGATTTCAACACTAGAGAAGTATTAATTGTAGAAAGAGAATATTGTCTAAGTTCCTATCGTAGTTATATAGTTAAGAAAATATCAATCTAATATGAAAATCTTTCATCTTCTCGCAGTGTCATATCTATATATTTAGCAATTATTATCCACTTTTATAAAATGGATTATTAAATTATTAGTAACGCTGCAGTATCTTCTTCAGATAAAATGAGCAGTCGACGAAAAGTTGATGGGTTCAAAAATACTTGAAAGTTAAATGAACTGAGCGGAGTAATTTTACAAACTCGCAAAACCCGGCTGGTGTTGAATATGTCTAGTATATCCTATTTGGTCATGAGAATCCTATTTGGTCATTATATTTCGCTGCCTTGTTCTCTAGATCACTTGTAGTAACGTTAAGTTGCTCGATTTTAACACATGATTTAGCCGAAGTTTTTAAACACTGCACGTTTAAAAATTCCATAAATGTATATGTTACGCCCTCTGTTTCAGCCTTGCATCCGTGGGATATCTCCCGCCAATCGTCATTAAATTTTAAAGAAACAAAATCCATTCTATAAACAGATCGATTCATATCTGTTTATCATTTTTGAGAAATATTGTTATGTGGGAATAGGGTGGGGAAATAATCTATTCGGACTAGGCAGCTCACATAATTGTGATCGAATTTCACTTAGGTAAGTTCATTCAATAATTCAATTTTGTTTAAGCTACACTCAGAAAACAGAAAACACTCGGAGGAAAAATTATTTGAATCTAATAAATTCAAGTTAAATTAAATAAAGTTTATTTGGATATGAACCTAATAAATGTTTATTAGGCTCACATCCCAATAAAATTTATTTAATTTAACTTGAATTTATTAGATTCAAATAATTTTTTCTCCGAGTGTTTTCTGAGTGTAACATATTTTTTTATGTTTTGATGAATTGATGAGAATGAGAAAGAGATTATATGAATACGTTCATATTCATAGACGTTCAATTGAACGTCATCGCAAAATTTTTACCTACGCGTTAACTAAGCAAATTTGAGAATATATATCGCAAACGTCCCTCAGGGCATAATTGTTTAAGGATGACGTATCCAAGAAATACAAGATGATCAGCTGTTATTATTCCGTGCACTTCAGGATAAGAGAAATCAGTTGCACAAAGACGGTACTCTAACGAGGCTTGTTGTGAGCAACAAGAACACACGTTCCGCCTACATAAACAAGTTACCTTTGTCAATAGTCAAATAGTAACTGAAATAACACCCGAAACTCATTTTGATAGTCTCTCAAAACATATATCCAGATCCTAATATATTAAACTATTCAAGTGTCTTTCCATTCTAGACTTTAAAATTTTGTTCAGTCAAAGTACGTATAATTACTTCTGGTTTACTTAAAACTTGTTTTATAAAACTATCTCAAGAAGTTCCAAAAAACCGGGATATAGCGCGCGCTTTATTTGTATATTCTATACGGAGAAAACTATAAAAACGTGGCGCGTGTGTATCACACGGCTGACACGTTATTATCAATAAAAGGCCAAAAAAATAAATACACAAACATCTGACAGCACATGCATAAAAACGGCTGAGTCGCGTTGACAGACAACTTATTTTTCTCTCAGTTTAACTTTTGTTTTAGCATATCGCTTGTTTCAAAATTCTATATATTTTAATTTAAATAAATGTTGAATTATTCAATTCAATTCGTCCCTTTAATTCGTCCCATATAGAAAATCCGCAAAATCAGATTATTTACGTAATTAAATAGCAATGTAATATTTTATGATTATCTCGTTTTTCGAATTTCACCATAATTGAATCATTTTCTATTTTGCAAATCTCGTTTCGAAATCACATATTATATTGATATAAAAAGTGCGTACTCAAACTTACTTGAAATATTCAACGTTTTTATAATTTCCAATACGGTGGTAGTTGTAATGAAGATCGATGGTTCTTTTTAAATATGACATAAAACTTTCAACCCATTCTCTCTAGTATTCAAAACATTAGTAAAATTTTGTAGGAATAACGAAAGTAGACAGTTAAAAAGTTTATTAATATGTTCTCTAAACTGATTGGACAAAACATGTCTTTGAAACTAATAAATTCATCCGTCGCTGGACAAAAAAGGAGAATATTAATGGTATCAACAAACATTCTACAAACAACTCTAATAGTCGTTCATTGTTAGCACAGTTATAAATGATAAACAACTTGAATCCTCGTTTCTAATTTTTATTAACATCAAGTTAGTGAGTTATACTGACATCACTCACGACGAAATTATCAGCGTGCGCTCTTTTTTGACCCATAACGATTGTAGTTTATTTTACGAGTTTGCCAAACACACGTTTATCAAACCCACTCTAAATTTCATCACAAATTACTCGGCGTTTAAATTTTCACGCCGGTTATAGCTATTTAATTTTGAAATTGCAGGCATGAATAAATTCGTTGAACTCAACATCCGGCGGGCGACTTCGCTCGATCGCTTGAAAAAAATTAATTATATTCGCAAGTTGTGTTTGGAACAAAAACTGTTGACTGTCAGTCTGTAAGAAATTTTAATTGAAAGCTCTCATTTTCGCCATTCACAGAATGTGCGCAAAAATAATTGTAAAAAAATTGTTTTAAGATTGTGAAACATTTGGTAAAACTTACATTCAAAATTAATGGACACGTTGAAGTTTACATTTAAAATAGAACGATACAAATTCAAGTTTACTTCGAAACGAATATTTTTTATTCAGTCTTTTGTGTAGAAAAGTAATATTGTACAGTAAGCGCGCCTTATATGATTTCTACTAGAGTAGCTAATATTATTTTTTATTTTTGACTAAGCAACAAAAGCAATGTCAATAGTGTCCTTGGAAAAGCAAGGACACTAATGACATTGCTTAAATAAATCGTAAATTTAAATAGCATCCTCTGTTTGTTGGCGATGTATATGAGAGAGTGATTATTTTTGAGAAGAAGCGCGTCCAGTCAAGTGAAACCGATGAAAGCGTAGATCAATAAATTATCGCCGACGCGTCACATATGCATCCCTATGGCATTTGTTGGTTAAATCAAATATCGACGAGATGCATTAATCCGGCGTCTCGATGGGAATAGCGTTGTATTGAAACAACTCTCTTGAAGAGCAACGTGGATTGAGCAATACGTCGAACTGACTCAGTTCAGAACAGTATGCTGCAGTAAATCTCCTGAAACAAATCGACTAGGATTCATGTCATCAAAATTCGTTATATTATCGATCCGAGGTGAAGTTCTGATTCACTCAATATGGGAACAATGCCAACGCTTTTTAATGTTAAGTTTATATCTCGGGGAAAATTTTCCAATAAACTTTATTGATAGCTATGTTGATTGTACGCCGAACGAAAAGTAGTCATCAATAGTTCAATGAATTAATAACGACGACTAATGAAATTTTTTTAATGAATTTAAAACAAGAGACGAGAGTTATAATTCAATTTTAAATATAGCTAAAAAAATGTAAATGAAGTTATCAAACTTAAAATTAATATTCATTTTACGTATTAGGACCTCCATCATTTAGATTGAATTACTTCCGACTGGTCAGATCGGTTTAACGAAATTCGTTAAATTCAGTTAGTTAGTTTCGGTTTCGTAAAATCAATTGAACTCCCGCGCGCTCTTTTCGAAATAAAATCATTCTGCCAGAGGCGAAACCGTTGGAATCACGTATGAAGAGCCGCATAAATTATATCAGTTCGCTGTAAGTAGCCAAGTTTGCGAGAGTTGGATGAATTAGGCTTGTTAAATTGATTGAAGTAACTTAGACACAACTTGCATTGATTTAGCTGACAAATTGAATCCATCCAACTAATTAACTTATCTCCAAGTCACATTTATTCGCACTTTTCTGAACATTTCGATTAATAAATCACTCGGCGAATAACCGCCCCAGAATCATTATCACCTTCGCTACTCGCCCCCTATTAATTTATCCCCAAATTAAGTTAGCGCAAGAAATGTTCGGTGTAGATATTTCATTGATTTGCCGCACACGCACGTCGCTTCGTACACGACGCAGCAAAGTTTATGAATCTTCAAGATCAAGCTCGCAGCTTTCGTCAACCTAAACGACAAAGTTGCATTCCACGTTATTGCAATCCCAAATCGTGAATACAAAACTCAAATTTAGTTACTTCGATGCAAATGTGTCTGTGAATAATCCGACGTTTGAGAAAGCTTAAGTACAGTAATACATCTCGATTAATCAATATTGGAATCATCTTGAAATATTTTCATTGTTTCCCTCCCCGGGTATTGTTGAGATGATTGTTGAAACTTTGAATTGAACTTCTGTGTTCGAATGGTGAAACTCAATTCATTGTCACAAGATGTCACTGAAGTGGTACTAAAAATCATAATTATTCAATAGTTTTGCTGGCAGAGGACGCGCGAAAAAGTTTTAATTTCACGTGAAACGTTTAGCCAAAGTTTTCTACTTTGCCCGAAGAGTTATATTTCACGATCGAACCAACTTGGCATATTTCTCAACTCCATGTACCACCCGGATATATATAAAGGAAGTGGATGTAGTGCAAGTCTCTTTCGGCGGTAGGGTTCATCGCAAGTCAGAAAAGACGCCCGCCCTATAAAAATATGAATTCGGGCCCGAAAAAGACGCACCACACAATGTTCGTAACCCGCTAAGGCTACTTTTTAGAAATAAATAATGATATGATATTTTTTTTGTTCTAAAAAAATGTTTTTTCGGAGATTTTTGTATGACAAAACCCCTCTAACAAACCAATAAAAAATATGTTATTTCACTTTTGCAAAAAAATCGTATAGTTTCACTTTTTTAGTGGTTGCAGGTAGGCATGACCCCTTAATTGTCCACCTTCGGTATCCAATTGGGCACATCGTCTTCGGGTGAATTTAATGTTTCAGGAAAGCTCGATTCATCAAGGTGAGAGACATCTATGTCTACAGCGTTTACGCCTCACCAAATGCCACCAGCGTCCTGCCATCATCACTGCACTCAGAGAAAAATTTATTTAAATCTAATAAATTAACATTTATTAGGTTCATATCCCAATAAAATTTATTTAATTTAACTTAAATTTATTAGATTCAAATAATTTTTTCTCCGAGTGTTTTCTGAGTGTGGGGACTTCAACGCGTGGGCCACTGACTGGGGCAGCAGAGTGACCAACAGGCGTGGTGAGTGCCTTCTGGATGAGTTCTCTTCGTTGGATGTGGTATCGCTCAACTCTGGTACCACTCCAACATTCACAAGGAACGGGAACAGTGCTTTCATCGATGTCACATTTGCGAGTGATATCCTGGCTCTCCGCATCAAATCGTGGGAAGTCAGTGATCACTACACGCACAGCGACCACCAGGCGATCATCTTTGAGGTGACAGCATCCCAGAGACTGAGGAATCCAGGCAGCCTGAGACCACGCACTTAGAATCCTCGCTCTTTCGACCGAGTAGCATTTAACATCATGATGCAGAGTGACGTGGAGTTAGAGGGCACGCCAAATGTCAAAGCTTTGCAACTGGCAACACTTCTCGCAAACGCCTTCGATGCGTCTATGACCAGGCGCTCGAACGATGAAAGACGTAAATCTGCCTACTGGTGGAACGAGGAGATCGCTGCACTCCCCAAGGAATGCCTTCGTGCCAGAAGGCGCGCACAACGGGCAACGGGCCGCCCGGTTTTTGCTGCACTCAGAAGGCAATACGCAGAAGCCAGGAGAACCTTCGGCAAAGCCAGCAAGAGGCGTGGATGGAGAGAACTTTGTAGAGAGGTTGACCAGGACCCCTGGGGGAGACCTTATAAGACGGTCATGGCTAAATTGTGAAATCAAGGTTCTTCATCTCCGTCCAGTCCAGAGTTTCTGGACAAGATAGTAAGAGCTTTGTTCCCACACCAACTGGAAACCAGACTCCCAACTAGCCTACCTGAAGATCTTCAGCACGTGCCACCGATTGCGACGGACGAACTACTGAAGGCCGTCAGAAAGATTGGGGATACAAAAGCTCCAGGCCCAGATGGGATCCCGAATGTGGCCTTCAAGGCTGCCGTCACGAAGAGATCAGACATCTTCCTGAGTGTCTACAATAACTGCCTTAGAGAAGGAAAGTTCCCGGAATGCTGGAAACAGCAACATCTGGTCCTCATACCAAAGGGTGACAAACCTCCTAATGAACCATCATCCTATCGTCCAATCTGCCTACTGGACACCGCCGGCAAATTACTCGAAAGGATCGTCTGCAACAGACTGGAGGTCCTCAGCGAGGGAAACCGCGGACTCTCCGACAATTAGTTCGGGTTCCGCAAAGCAAGATTCCGCAAAGCAAGATGCCGTGGACAAGGTCATTGGTATCGCCCGTGAGGCGATAGCTGGAAAGAGCTGGACGAGAGATGCAAAGAAGTACTGCGCAATCGTGACCCTTGATGTGAAAAACGCGTTCAACTCACAAACGAGGTCACATGCAAGGCAAACAGAGCTATTGCCGGCATCCGCCAGTGGCTATCGTCGATCGGGCTGCAGCTTGCGGATCACAAAACGGAGGCAGTCTTCGTGACAGGAAGAAGAGTCAGGGAAACCATCACCCTGGCAGTTGGTGATTGTGACATCACATCCCAGCGTTCGCTGAGATACCTGGGTGTCCAGATCGATGCCAAGCTAAAATTCGATGAACACCTTCGAATCGTTAGCGAAAGAGCATCTCGTGTCATCAATGCTCTATCGAACATCATGCCTAACACAGGAGGACTTCGGCAAAGTCAAAGACGTCTTCTCTCCGCGACTGCCGCTTCTATCATGCTATACGCCGCACCTATCTGGTCACCGGCTATGAGCACCGCCGCATACGCCCGGAGGATGACCAGGGTCTACCGGAGAGCTGCCCTACGCGTCATCTGTGCCTATTGCACAGTGTCTGACGAGGCTCCCTGTGTGATAGCCGATATGACACCAATCGACCTCCTGGCGGACGAATGCCATAGGATCTACAACCGCACACGAACGTTCTCTGGGGAATCGAGGAGGCCTGTGCTTCTGGAGGAGAAGACCAAAACCATGGAGAGGTGGCAACGTCGATGGGATTCAACCACGGATGGAAGGTGGACTCAGGATAGGGAACACGGTGAAGTTGACTTCTGCCTCACCCAATTCCTGACAGGTCACGGCTGTTTCAGGTCATACCTGAACAGATTCGCGCTGGACACTTTATCATCTTGTCCAACATGCGACCAAGCCGAAGAGACCCCTGAGCACGTCTTCGACAGCTCCCGTTTTGCCGCGGAGAGAGAAAAATTGACCACAATGCTCCAGAGTAGAAGGACACCAGAGAATCTCGTCAGTCTGATGTTACTGTGCGAGAAAAACTGGAGGGCGGTAGCAGACATGGCTTCAATCATCGCGAAGAAGCTCAAACAAGAAAAAAGGGCGAGGAGACAACCACTTCGACGCTAGAGAAGTAGGCAGATAGCCAGTCCACTTCGGGCGAAGTAATGCCTGGCGGCAGTTCCGCGTGAGGGAAAAAAAAGAGTACCCAAGGGTTAGGAGACCGAGTCCCACAGGCCCTCGGAGGTAGTCATTAGAGACACGCCACCGAGGGGTGCGTTAAGTGCATTTTCCTACCCTTGTGATAAAAAAAAAAAAAAGGCCATTTACCTGTTTACTAATTATGAAACCTGAAAGTTTAATTCCACCGGATCATTGTAATCGTTGTAATAAGTACAATGCAATTTCAAATCGTCAGTACGCGTACTGTCGCGGTCGAGTGTGCAAACTTCTACTCCAAACATATTCACATGCATTTGATCACTTTAAATCGCGAAAATCAAATCTACATATTTTACAACTTTTGCAAAACGGAACGAGGAAGTGATCTAAACTTTGATGCAAACAAAATGAATTATATTGTTATTCGCATATTTTCTCGGTATTTTAATTATGCAACCCATTTTGAGCAAGTATTTGTGCAAAAGTACCACCAGATGCAACATGAATGCTCCTTGTAATGTATCAACGGGCAGCAAGATTAAAACAAACGAACTGAACAAAATGACAAATTAAAATACATAGTTTGAACATGTAACTTGCTACAAGAAAATTAAAAATATGAAAATCTGTTTTAAATGTTGATTCTAGAAACAATTTTTCATAATTATATTGTTTTTTCCATCACTTTCATACGAAATAGCACGTAAAGTCAATACCATCTCACGATTCAGAGAAAATAGTGTATTTTGCAACAAGTTTAACAAGAAAATTGTTAACTTTCGGTCCAGGACGGAAAGTCCGCAAAAAGATACTTTCGTACCGCAAATGGGAGCCGAAAATCGGCACTTTCGGGCCGGAGGTGTGAAAAATCATAATAATTACTGCTTCATTTATATCCGTATACAGATCATCAAACAAGGTGGATAGTTTTTATGACTAACACGTGCCAGTGTATTAGCATCCGTTGAAGAACGGACTATGTAACCTCTTTCGGAGAGTTGATTCCAGGTACCTTCGTTAAAGCGGAAGTAGTATGCACGGCTCACAGCGGAATGTCACAAGTCTCATTAATTAAGCGAAGCTTGGTGAGCGGTGATGACGAGTGGCAGGACTGGAGTGACACAAGAGTATTTTGAGGACACTGGGGCATCTTGGTATAAGTGCAAATTTAATTGCATAAATTATCGTCCAAAGTTCGCAATGCTCCTCAAATCGTTTTTGAACTTTTTCTGTTGTCGCCGATTTTTGACGCAAGTTAGAAAACGCGACAGTTAAGCCCCCTTTTTGTCGTTTACGACAAAAAAATTAATTCAATCTAATAATTACTGATCGTCGTTGTTTACTGATTCAGATAATCAAATTTTCAGTACAGTCAAATTTGTCCAATTACATAAATAGCTACGCTACATTCAAATGGAAATTGAAACGAAGTAATTGAAACAAAACGGCGAGCTTAAAAAAAATGACCCGTCGTGTTACGTCAAAGCTTATCTACTTCTCTGTGTAAAAAAATATGAAAAAAGCTTTGCCTACAAAATAAATTGGACAAAAATTGGGTCTCGTAAGAGTTTGTATCAGATAAAGCGATAGGGGAATATCGGTCGATCGGTCAATTGGATTTAAATTGCTGAACGAAAATAAAACAAGACATTGCAGTCAACTTGAATAGAAATGAAGGGGCGTTAATAATACAGACGGTCAAAAACGTTCGGTATTGATACCGCGATTGCGCGAAAGTTTCGTCGTGGAATTGCAAATGAGTCCGGGTCGACTCAATTTTGTGATAATTTGTGCGACCGCAGCTAGATGTACGAACTTCGTCGCAGAACTCTTGCATGCCCAAATCTCGAATCAATTCCAGTGCTAATTGTACATTTGCACAATGGCCCTCTCCATTCGAACAACCTTACAATACCTCGTACGTGAGTTTTGCCGATCATAAGCGGAAACAATAGACTGTTCGAAGTTTCAGCTGATTAAAGGAAATGTGACTTCAATGCTTCACTTTTATAAAAAAAATGAACATGAGCCTGCCTTTTGTTTCAATTTTAAGAATAGTCAGTTGTTTCTGAATTTTCTTTGAATAATAACATAGGATGCGTAAAACTTCGTTGAACTGGTATACCGAATAGTCAGTGAAACAATTTTTCGCTCAAATAAATGAGAAATAAAGATGTTCGAATTGATTGGACTGGATAAAAACTTGTATAAACGAAGTTAATAAAAAGACTATCTGATATGTACGTTTACCAGTCAACTCGAAGAGAGAATTAAATTTACAGACAAATAGTTTTGATATGAACATTTTTATTATATTTAGAGAGATAAAGAAAGAGAGAAAATCGAATGCCTCCAAAAGAAATTGATTCGTATACCATACATTCACAGTGCCGACCATGGAGCTAAAATTTACGAGCGCGAAACAGAACTCGACGAAAGAAAAGAAACAATGCTTCGTGCCTTCTTCTACAATTTTTCATTTCACTGAAAAAACAAGAGCTGGATGAACGTAAAGCACAAAATTGTGAAGCAAACTTTATCAAAACACCATTTTGTAACTCACTTATTTGCTCTCAACGTAGTTTTAGCTTGCAATATATTCCATCTCAATTCATTGTAAAATTTGTTTGAAGAATTTTGATTTGCTTTGAATTAATTGTTAACTTTTCATAATATTCTATATAATGGGATGCCAATTTATAAATTCCAGGTTGGATTCTTTTCAAAATCAATTGAATTCTTCACTAAAATTGGATTACACATAATGAAGAAATAATATGGAGTAAGTTCAATGAAAAGTTAACAAGTATCATTTATTGAGAATTTTTCTTCAATATTAACTAATAACTTGAGGAATTACGTGATAGGGGGACACGTATTCAAAGATGTCAAACATCTTTGCCAAAGGTTGGAATTTAATACAGATGGAAATAACTTTATCTGTTTGCCACGTTAGATCTTGTTTTTGTAATACAGATGCAAAACTATTTACTTAATTAATCAACATGATAGTAAATAGTACATTACTCTGATCGTTTAAATTCCCAAGTCATCATTCAGATAAATATTCTGATCAAGTAAAACTAAAAGTAATTACGAATTTTTCCCTTGTGTTGCATCATAAATAACATCTTCTAACATGTAAATGACTAACATCTGATAGCACGGTATTTGTTTAGTCATCGGTTACGTTATTTTGGGGAACTTTTCTGTGCGAGTAGTTGAAGTACCACGCGACCGCCAACATTTGCAATGCAAAACGTTAAGTTGTCCGATTACATATATTTAAAATGCAAAACGAAAGATGAGTTTGTGATATAAAGCTTCTTTGATCTTGTTTTTTTATGTAAAATCATTTTCCATAATAAACATTATGTGAATGTTGGAATAAAAAGACTATAAATAAGTGAAATGATTGTTTTAGATTTGCTAGAGAAATTTATTTGAATGTTCATTTTATTTGTTACAGCTGGTGGGTGGCGAATTTGACATGGAATTGAATTTCGTCATCCAGGATGCGCAAAATATCAGGCACATGCTGGAATTACTAGACCATTGTCCGCCGAATTTACAGGTTAGTGAATTTCACTTGCTTATTATTCATAAACGTGGAAAAGTACACTTTGATTAGTTAGTTATTGTCACACACTCATTTTGTGCATTATTTTGAGCTGTTAAAGCTTGACTATAGACTAAACTAATTTTCTCAGGAGAACCTATATTTCGCTAAAGACAATTTCGAACTTCTTCTTGGACCATAATCAGTATTCTGATGGATATCACGCATAGATTACTTGAACTTTCTTGTGAATTAGAATTTTGATAACAAACGATCGCAAACTATTAAACTTCGTAACTTCATATCTGATTTTATTGAAAACAAGTAATTATGATATCAATATATATAAATTATTCATTACTTCAATTCCAATGCATTTTAAATATTTCAAATCGATATTTTGTACACGAAAAATTCTTTCGCTTTAAAATTTCATCATTAAAGTTTACTTAAGTTTGAGAAGTTTAAATGCTGAAATAACTATACAACATAAAATGTTCAATCGCTGGAAAACAATGCTATGTTGAATAAAACAAGAGAATGTAGTGGAATGTTCATTCAACCTCTGTATACCGAACTGGCAACTCCTGTGGGTAATGAAAAGCTTAACCTGTCAAAGCAAAGTTTAGACTTACCTAAGCCATGCTGGGATCAAACTGATCCCTCATAATCGTTTTACTTCTGCAAAGAAACCTCGCGGTATCCGCTAATCTTTTGCTCAATCGAAGTCTTAGAAGTGTTGATGATTTTGAGCGTCCAACAAACTTTGTTGCTCAAAACACATCACCGTATTGCAGCCTTCCTAAGTCACTCGTGAAACAGCGTATAACGAGACACTTTCCAGTCTATCTATAACGATTCATTGCATTCCGTTTAATAAAGCTTCAGTCATGTCATCTGTCTTACACGATACATTTGCGGTCAGAAGTTGTTACCTGTATAATGCATCTAGTGGTAAACGTATACATAAACGAGACAAGACTGAATTCTCTGCAGACCGAACACTAACTGGATCATTACGATGACCTGGAAACTAGCTTAATAGCGTTAACAATTTAAGCAGTTGCTCGAATGGGATTATGATTCTCATTAAGTTGATACCTGTTGTATTAACGACGTCCG
Source organism: Trissolcus japonicus (assembly GCA_030522925.1). NCBI lineage: Eukaryota > Metazoa > Arthropoda > Insecta > Hymenoptera > Scelionidae > Trissolcus > Trissolcus japonicus. The sequence continues at coordinate 10,927 of JAPYZS010001444.1, read as the reverse complement.
CTCTTAATCACCAATAGATATAAGAACGCTGGTATTGCTTCTCTGAAACTGAATATATTTTAATAACAACGTAGTGTTTCGTAAATAATTACACAGAAAATTGTCTCGTTTGATTATCCATTGACTTATACTCCTTTTAATAAGTGGCTCTTACATTTATTACTACTACTAATGTATAAATCTTTGAAATATATAAAACATGGAACCATAAGCTCGCAGACAAGTTGATACAAAGTTTTAAATTTGTTCAAAGTTTAAAATTTGTATAAGTAATAACAATTTCTTAGGATTTCCACTCTCAAAAATAAAATATATAAGCCGATTGACACAAAAATCTATAAAGATATCAACTGACGCAAACAACGCCTTGTTATACGTTTCAATTCCATAGCATATATAAGTCGTAAAAACACGAAACGGAAGATTCATAATAGAAACCACACATTTTGAGGAAACATGAAATGCAGGTCAGAAGCTCTTAACACCGACCTTTAACATTTTCTTACGTATGAATCTAAGTGCATCTTTAATTAAAAATAGGCTGTAACCATCCGCACCCAGTCCGTTTGGCCGTGCATTCATATGGAAAATAATAACAAAAACAAAACAGTCTACGGGTTGTACAATGCACGAACTGGGTGCGAATAGCCACTGTCTTAAAAATATCATACTCTCTAAAGTAAATAATAAAAAAATAATTCAGCTTGAAAAACATATTTCTTTTTGGCTTGATCGAAACACATATGAGACAACGCAGGAAAATTTTATATTATTCACTTTACTGAAATTAAGATCATTACTAAACCGCTGCCGTCTTTGTTCATTTTTAATATTTTTCACGGCAATTTTACGAACAATTTCATTTCAATATAAAACAACATGAAAAAAGTGATAACTTTTTGTGCAAAGCATAGTTTAAACATTTGAAGAGTTGCGTTTTTTCGTTTGCAACTGTATTAACACTGCCATCAGAATTCCATTTAGTTAAATGAACGGTACTGCATCGTCATTTTCCATTATTTATGGTTTAAGCAAAACTTCAAATTTTGCATTACAGACGCTTTAATGAAAATACCTATTTGCATTTACTGTGTTAGATTTTTCAAGCTTATAAAAATGTTGTTCAACTGTAAATGGACCTGTACTACTCACGTTTTTCTGCTATTTCTGTTTCATTTTTTTCCATCTGAACAAACTTGAATATAAACTTTTATCACGATACGATTCGGTATTGCGTTGAACAGGTTTTTAAATAATAAAAGTAAAAAAGCCTGCACGTTATCTGCGATAGACGTGCGATAGAAGCAACGTTCGTAACAGTAGTTTAAATGACGGAAGTTTGGCACCAGTGTGGTGTCAAGGGACAGACGTGACTGGAATGCGTGCGACCGAATTAACAAGGTTCTATTTTCAGGCGCCAAAAAGAACACCACCTGTGATAAGAGAACTATCGGGCGTCCCAAGACCGCTAGTGCATTCAAATAACGACTTTTCCATCGTTATCACTTGTATGCAACAAGTTTGATTACTCTGGCACTGTTACTCCATGCGAAAGATATCCATGAGTGATAAGTTTTTGTTTTAATTCTTCAATATGTTTTATTTCGAGGTGTACAGAAATTAATTTTAAATTAAAAATTTATGTAAAAAAATTCATTTCGAAAAGGTCTAAAACAACAATAAATTTGATGATTTCGCTGATATATCAGAGAAATTTTATCTGCCTATGTAAAAATGTTTTCCAAGTACAAAAAATAGAACTCAATGTTTGATCAAACATTGACTTACACTACTTGGAAACCTTGTTTGAGTGAAGAATATCTCAAAGAGCTCTGAAGTACCATCCAAATTTTAATCTAACAAACTCATTCATTACGGAAATAATGTACCAAGTTAATTTGTTTGATATTGTACTTTATATGCTATGTAGTAACGCATAGTCCTTCGTTATACCAAGTATACCCAAGTATAAATATTTGAATATATGAAATTTACATATGCGATCAATCATACTTTCAATTATATATCTAATCCGAGGATGATTCGATAATCAAATTGCGTGGTAATTAGATTTATATAGTTATAAACAATGTATCGTTTTGATAGGATTTTACTTTAACATAACATGATGTTAATTTCAAGATTTTTTGAAATATTCTTCAATAGATTACATTTGTAAGAATGAAGGCATGATTTATTGCGCTTCTCATACTTAGCAATTATTATCACGTCAGAATACATTTGGAGACATCGTAATCAGCGGGACATTGAAAATTACGCACTTTTCATCGCTCAATGCATCGCAATTAAGCTTCTCATTTTCAGATATCAAATATTGTTCAATGTCGAATAATTAAGTAACAATGACGAATGATCTTTTAGCTGATGAAGTCGCGTTTTCATATAAATTGAACATGCATTCATTCCTATTGATATATTTTAGCTCGATTAACCGGGCATTCTTTTTCTTGTTATTTCAGAATTCCTGGCTAATTATAATTTCCATATATGCTGCCTGAATATTGCATGAACATACAAGATTCTCTTCTTCATTAAAAAAAGCATATATAAACATGTACAAAACTTGCTCGGTTTCATTTTGGATACGTCTACACTTTTTCAATGAAAAACCATATAATGATAACTAAAATTCATTCACGATGCGTTTAATTTATGCTTTTATTCTGTTTGAATATTAAACAAAAGTAAACACAAAACGAATAGAAGTTCATCGGAATATAATAAATTATTTATGGTTAGATGAAAATAATGTCGAAGTATTTCAAGCTTTCAAAAGCTGTCTGGATAAAACAAATTAATTCGCTTTGAATTTTGAGCCACCATGATGTAACCTACATTTCTTGTACACCAACGAAGTAGAAAGACGAAAACTAAATGACTGTTCAAGAACGAAATTTCAAAAGACATCTTCAACAAATCAATTGTCAGATGAACTGCAATCGAATTGCAGATTCATCATTATTGGATTTTCCACTGTACCAATTGAATTCCTAATTTTGACAAATTTCTTCAGTGGTTGTTTTCACGCAACAAAACAGTCATGTTATTTGAATTATTAATTTGCATAATCCGGCATGTACAGCGATGAAATTGTGACAAAAACCAGCAATAATGCATCATATAACCTCGGGTTGTTATGTTATGAATTTCATGAAAATTTCATGTTCCCCACATAACAAAAATGTATCATACTTTCATAATTAATATATTAACGATTTCATCCTTGTTTAAAACAATGTTTGTTTAGATCCATCCTTGTGTACCATAGCATCGACTTACGTTTACATAAGCGGCGCTATTCTAATTTATGCATCTGAATAGGACAAATTGCAAATTTAAATGAAAAAAATAAATCGCCCTGTAACAAATATTGAAAAAGTGAAAAGTCAACATTTTTCGAATAATTAAAACTTTTTTATATGAAAAATTCAATGAAAATCAAACAACGACCATTGCTTACAAACATTTTATAAAAGACGATTTTGAAAGTTTTCGAATGAAACTTAATTGACAAATATAATAATAATACATTGCAATATTTTTTATCCACTTTCATACATCTTAGGTATGAAAGATAGGTTGAGCCTTGACAACACCGTGAAATAGCAATGCACAAATGAAATAAAAGTGACAAACGCTATGAAAAATCTATGTAAACGTAGATGAAAAAAGTCGCATAGCCCCTTCATAGCACTCTACATTTGGATAGCAAATACGCGACGATCGCAGTCTGTATCGGCGTATCGAAGACCAATAAAATGCACCGGCAAATGCGACGAGCTATGTAAGATGAATTGCAACGAGCGTGCCAATGCGATCATAAATATTCGCAGCTCGTGAAACAATGCCGATCGATTATGCTCAATCGTCGATCCCGGCCGGCCGATATCACCGAGGTATCACGAGACGGACGAACGGGCCGGAGATTTGACAACGTTACGGCCCTGCGTGAGTTGAATATATTGATTTATCGCCAACATTCCACCTACGCCCATCTGTAGCCGGCGCCCAAGAGCTATTCCTACCCCAGCTGCCACCTTGATAATTATACTCAAAAAAGTCACTTCGAAAATATCTACATATATTACATTCCATTACTTTTTTAACGTTTTTGTATACTACTCGAACAATATTCGATCTTTTTGTAAAAAAAGTAACGAAAGAGTATTCCGAGTAAAACAAACCTAATATCAACAGTTTTTTCCACAATTTTACCATTAGTGGCTGAACATAAATTACGTAACACTATTTACGAGGGGGAGGAAAAGAGTCGGCTTAAGCGTGACAGTATGTTACATGGGAGGAGAAAGGGAGGGGTTAAATTAAAAAAAATGAAACTGATCATTTAATCACACACATACAATTACATTTGCCTTGGTCGTGTTCTGATTAGTTTTTTCCCCATACCGAAGCTCTTTCATGTTTACAAGAACCGAAAAGTTTTAACCTTTTTTTTTTCATGATAATATTCTTTTTAATCGAAATTACAAAGTCACTCAGCAATTTTATTTTTAAACAATTTTGGATCAATTTTTTAATGATTTGGTCGAATTTCAATAATCTGAATGGAAATTCTGTTGGTTTTCACCAAAGTTTTCATTTTAAATAATTTTGTTCATGTTTGGACATGAAACCAGACCATAATATTTAACTTTTACAGATTTGCAGTTTGCGCACAAAATTAGTCAAGAATTAAAAAAAAAAACATAATAGTACATTACGCACGGAAGAATAAACTCGGTTCACGTTAGCAGCCCTACGGGCTGCCTAGTTTATTCCGAGTGCGTAAAAATTGTTACGCCATTTCTCTCCGTTTATTCATGTAAAATTTTTCGTTGCACTTAATTTTTTGTAGACGTTGAATAAAATCAAATTAGCTGTGTAATGAAATATACTCTTCAGTGCTGTAAAGAATGAACAAAACTTCCTACAACTATTTTGCTTACCACGCCGACTTATCAAACAATATGGAAATTCAGCTTTAATGACTTTCTTAGAATACCTCTTCTTTATCTTTCAAATTTTTATTCTGTCGACGAAGTTTTACACAAATTCACTTATATAAGTAAGCTTGTCAAATAAAGGGAAATTTTTTGTTGTAGTTCTATAACACTTACGCAAGTTGTGATATATGAGCTTTATATTGGGAATGAAACAATATAGTTGAATGATATTACAAATCTGAGTTATTATTTTATTTTATAGTAGATGAAAATTAATTTGTCTTACTTATCATGGTTATTATTTTTTGGTATAGACATGATTTGTACATCGTTTAACAATATTACAGTTTAGTTATACATTAACTGCAATCATATTGGGACGTAGCGTTTAATCAAAAATTTGTTATTCAAATGACGTAATATTAAATGAATATTCATCTACAAACAAAAATTCTTTTTTTCAAATTTAAGTTCAACTTTTTGTTTCATTTATCTGACCCTGTAGTCGTTACGAATAATTTTACGCGAGAGATAAACATAGCTGTCATATGAGAAGCTTGACTCGATACTCAGTCAAATATTACTAATCGGAGATATAAATACAGATATTTCAATGGATAGTTGGAAATTCGCACTGACAGCTTTTGTGATGTGAAAATCAATGGATCGACAGTATGGCTTATTGTGCGTAACGAATACTGCATTGATCCAAAAGATGTAGCATTATCGTGACTAGTGATTCTGCGGGGAAATCGAGCATAGCATAAGTGGCGAGCTTAATAGCTGTACTGGCGTTAGTAGTAGTAAGCATGTTTGGTCAGATCAGTCATTCGGGCTAAACAGAAGTACGTTTCAACGACCATTCATTACGCTAATTTAAGAACGCCCTAACCACCTCCTTGTTGCTCTTCTGCAGTGCTCAGTCACCCAAAATTACAGTTGCTAGCGTTTCATTCCGTTACTGATGAACCAGTTTTGTTGAATTTTCTTTAGAAAATAGTTTTCAACGGCTGTAAAAAATAATTTAAAAATAATAACAAAGAAAAAATATAGGGGAGAAATAAATGAAAAAAAATCATTTATCGTCAAATTTATTTATATTTCTCAGGTTCAACTCGTGTAACGTCATAAATGAACTTTTTCAAAATTTTGTACTATAATCGAAGATTCTTTGTTAAAAATGTAGTTCCTACTTTTTTTCGACAAGTGCATCGCAGATGAGTGCAGCTTTAAAATTCAACGAGTTGAAAAATTCAAAGAAGATGTACAGTCGAGGCGTGGCGTTGCGAAAAGTCCCAGTGAAGAAAAGTAATTAAGGCATTTCTTGTTCGTGATCGTTACCATCGTTATTTTCAGCTCAGTGTCTCTAAAAGAATTGTTGAGAAGCGAAAAAGAGTCCTCAAAGTTGAGCGAAAAAAATTCAATGTTTGATTTTCAATTTCATATTGTAATTTCATCTTTGTTCCCTTTTCTTTCGAAAATTTCATTCCATTCCGATTCTAGTTGTTGCTTCAAAGATCATGAAAACTTTGAACCGACAATTACTCAAAGGACTTTTTAACGGCTAAGAGCGATTAATTAAATCCAGTTACCTTAGAGCAAGAAAAAAATTACTCATAGAATGAGCGTGCTTGCTTTCTTGATAATTAATATTAATACAATACTAGTTTATAAAATGTGTTCAATTATTTTGTAATGTTACTTGTTTTAATGATTATTTTTTACCAATTAAAAATATTTGTTTAAATACAAAAAGACTATCATCTTTGACCTTTGGATCTTTAAAACTTTTTACACTCCGTTTTAATTGATTATAATTGAAGTTTCATTACAAGGTCTTTCTTTATCTACAAGTGTCTTTTTAAAATAACACTAGTGTTTGAAGATGTTGTAGGAAAAAGTTGAAATGATGTTCGTGAACAGTCGTTATCTCTTTTCACACTATTTATTACAAATAACTCAGACTTAAAAAGAGTACATAAAGCGGGTCTCTATTGCTCCATATATTTAACTGCGAAAACATATCCAGTTAAAATAAAGCAGTGTTGCAAAATAAAACCCAAATTTTAACACCTAGAATGACTGTCATCCAGATAGTCACAGTAGAAACATCACTTTTAACAATCGAATCAAGCTGTCACGGTCGAAAGTTTAATTTTAGACATTTTTCTGCATTTAAATTTAACTCAAGGACGTTTCCCAAATTGTAAACATTCCTTAAAAAGTGCATTTACATTTTATTATATATTTTTATATTTTTTCAAATCAAAGTACGTTTACCTTTTGGAAATACTATTTTTTATGTTCACTAAGTTTTGATGAAATTTCAACCATATTGAAGTTTCTTTACTATAAAGGGGTTGAAGTGAAAATAAATTGATAGTTTAATACATGGATTTCAAAATCGTATCAACAATTAATTGATACGAAAACGACGGAGTTCAATTTTATGATAATAGTCACGTTTTGGAATAGTTTTCTTTAAGCAGATAATTATTGAAGTTTGAAAATTTGTCTAGTTCAAATTATTAATGAATACCTAAGAAAGTAAAATTTGAATGCAAAACATTTTCATCGCTGGATATTGCGTCATTAAACATTGAGGGCGAGATCTAAACTTCATTCATTTGTGAAATTTTCTTATGCGTTGAATTAATCTCGACGAAAATCAACAATAATGATTTTTTATGAATCTTCTATAATAATGGAAATAGAGTTATGATAATGAACAAACCCGTTAAATCATTGAGTTTTTTTGTATTTGGAGAGTGCTTCCGGTCTATTTTCCCCTCTCGAGTCTGAAAAAACAAAACAGAAACAAATAAGTCAAATATAAAATTTAATTATTACATCTTTTTTCTATTATGTCCGTAGTTTTTGTGTAAGGAATCTATGTTATAATCGAATCATTCTACTGAAATATTGATAAAACAAAATGTTTGTGCATATAATGCGAGCGATTCTGCTATAAATATTTTTCGAGAATCTATGGTCTTTTCGATTTTCTGAAGGAAATCCGTATTTTTAGATAGAAGGTTAAAAATACATAAATAATAAGAAACATCTTTTTGTCATGAACAAAAAGGTTAACAATAAATATCTTATATTTTGTATGTGAAAACATCGCGTCGGATGAGTTGTGAATCGTCGCAGTGTGAAAGTAACGGAGAATCTTGCACGTGTTAGTTGGGTAAAGACATGCATAGACGCGCTTGCAATTCGCGTCTGTTTGTATTGTTTTGGTATGGTAATGTGAGGTTAGGAAACAAAAGAACATATATATAACGCATATATGATACATAGATAATTAAAAGACTAATAAAAAATTGTTTTTAATGAATGTGTGAACCTAGTTTAGTATCACATATTAACTTACGTATCATAATTATCCCCAAATACCCCTTTATATTCAACCATATATACATAAAATATATTATCATATATCCCATATATATTTATATCTAAATGCCATGCATGCGTCTATGTATATTACATTTATGTTGCATAAATGGAAGTATGTATTGTAATCTAAAATAACATACACACATCATATAGGAATTACATTTTTACTTGAATACATTCACATGGTACGAAAAAATGTTACATCTACTTCGCATCCATACTTTTTTTCTGCAAAATTTTGTTTATTCATTGCTTGATGCTGATTGCACAATATAAGGCAGTGCTTATAATGTGATTGGTGTTCCGCATTGTCCTCGCTTTATCCGAACTATTATTTACATACAACGTCATATCGGTTTGTTTGCAGAAATATTTACCCTCGACAGCATTCAGTTGGGTGCATTTTCATTTCCCCACATTTCGCATCCGCTCTTTTTCTGGTATAGCCTGGATGACACACTGTTCATGCCTCAGGACTAATATGAAACTAAAGATTATACATATTATAAATTATTATTTATTAATATTATTTATAATCATTAAATCCAACAGCCAATGACCAATTACAGGATTATACAAAAAAAAAGTATCAAATTATACCTGTTGACAAAGTTTCACAATGTTGAGTTAAGATATATCACAGCTTTCTGAGTAATAAACTCAATAGACTTGAAAAATAAATCGCAGTCTACATGAGATAAAAAATCGTTAGTGGAGTGATCATTCGGTATAAATTGGAGTTGTATACTTGAAGTAAATTAGACGGAGCCACATATAGGACACGAGTTGTTCTCATATTACAGTTTGGAACTGCCAGAGGAATCCCCGACAATAAGGAAGGGGTATCGATTACTAATGATCTCTAAAAATTTTGATCGTGAACATTATCATATGAAGTTTGCGTCGGTCTGCAAGCGGGTTAAATCCAAATTTGTTTAGCAAAAAGGAGTGGTTTATGCCAACCGGGGGATATGAATTGGTAGTTTTCCCCTCCAAAAATTTGAGGTAGTTCCTCTGACAGTTCTCAATCAACTTAGAATTGTGACCTTCTTTGTATGCCAAATAGCGTTACCATATTCAAGTTTTGATCGCACATAGGTATTAAATAATATCTTCAAGGTATCCACTGATTTAAAATTCTTTCCAATTCGCATGATATAGCCTAACATTCTACTAGTCTCAGAAATAAGGTTGTCACTGTGTGTGCGAAACGTAAATTGTTTATCGAAGGTTATTCCGAGATCTAACTTAGTAGTAACACGGTCAAGCGTTATCTTCTCAATGTAGAGAAATCGCAAGATGATCAATTTTATTGATATTAGAGCAAACTCAACGGTATCAATTTTATTGATATTATTGATATCATATTGAGTTTGCTCTATTTTGACAGTTACATCCGTTTTTAGGTTATCTGACTACTGTGCTACTCCACATCAGTGAGAAATGTGGCGCACATCACTGACCGATGTGCGGCACATTTCTCAGTGCTTTCTACACATCAGTGAGAGATATGTGAAAAAGAATTTTCTACACATTACTGACTGATGTGGCAGACATTACTGAGTGATGCAATCAAATCAGTAGGAACTGTCAAATGAAAATGTTTTAGTTCCACATCAATCAGTAATGTGCAACATGTTTGGCAGAGATGTATTTTTTTTTCCATGTATTCGGATTAAGAAAGTAGAATTACTTTTTTCAATTCATCATTAAGACACTTCTTGGCCATCGGCGCTAATCATTTATAGAAGAAAAATGGAAATGCTTGTATAGATGCTTACTTTTGGAAAGCATTGGCGTACGAGTCTATCCTTTGATTGCTAGACAATAAATCATTTTTTATTAATCTGGTAATATCTATAATATGAAACAAAACGGTAATGATATCGACATTAGTACATCCATTTTTTATAAAGTTCGTTTAATAGAATACCATTTTTCTAAGTTTGTAGATAAACAGCGTTGCGAAACGGCAAATGATTTCACGCGGGCATACATCACCGCATTAGCAACTTAACGCATGAGCTCGTTTTTGTTCGTGTGCCCCGTTGAATGTGGCGTGTTTATCGTGACGCAGTTGACCCAGCTTCGCTGTGTCTCGGCGTTTTGTGTGGCTGTCGGTGTTAGTATGCACTCCACGGTATTGAATAATGGCTTCCGTTTGAATCTCGCTAGTCTTCGAAGAGTTTGTTCGCGCACATACAAAAAGACCAAGTGCACGAATCAGTTTGTCAGACAGTCCAACTTCAGGGGATTTTCCAAGTCTTCGACCGATTGTAAATGAAATTATAATAAATAAATCAAACCCTTCAACACTTATGGAAGCTCAAAAATATAAAATTTAGATAAAAGCTTACAACATAAATTTTCCATGGCTTTGCGAACGAAGTTTTACTTGCGCGTTCAAGTTTATTGTTTATTGTTTTTGGTCGCCAGGTACTTAGGCACCAGATGTTTGGGCCCCAGTTTTTTAGCACTACCTATTTTATTGTGCAAGTTTCCTCTAGTTAAAAGACAATACAAAATAAAAATTATTATCTTTGTTCGATCGCAGCGCCATC
>JAPYZS010001443.1:0-47109 GCA_030522925.1 Trissolcus japonicus | reverse complement strand
GGATTCTCACACCTCGCTGGGTTTGCTTGGTTACCACCACCCCCGCACCCACATAGCCCACATGGACATCTTTATGGGTCACATGGTCCATCTACTAGTCCCAATGGTAAGATTACTAGTCTATAAAGATGATGAGGGAAAAGATAAAAGATCTAGACGTTGGATGAGCGAGCTCTAAAAATCATACGCAACCTCTGACCTTTCATCATCTCTAATTTCTAATTCAATTATAAATTGGGTCGTATGTGCGAACGGATGTCATATTTATTGAGATGCAGTAGCAGCTCTTCGTTAAGTTGATACTAATCATTTATTTATAAAATCCAACGAGAATTTATGTGAAATATGGTACATCCAATAACGAACTTACATTGAACATTGTTCAGTCGACAAAATTGTCACTATTAAAACCAGTTGCGGAAGCTAATAATAAAGCTATCCATCTATCCATCTTTTTTTTTAACTGTGAACCCTCACTGGTGAAAATATATTTTATTTATTATACTTATTATCGCTTTTTATAAACTATATATACAAAATATAATTCATTTTATATTTTATAAATTTATATCATACTTATTGGTGGAATACATTTTACGTACAAAATATATTTTCGTCCGTGCGGGATAACCGTGGTCAAGGATACTGTGACGAAATGAAATTAAACGAGCATCCAAAAAGGTCCTCTCCAACCAATCTAATTGATTTGGAATAAAAAAAAATTGTTTTCAAAACTGCCAAAGGCCCGGCAATTCAATACTTGTGACATTTACAATTGCGTCATCGATTTCCTCCGAACGGTAACAATGGAACAATCGAGGCTTTTTCTGAATTCGTGGCACTCGTAATTGATTCAATGTTTGGATATACCGCTGCACCAACTCTTATTAGAGAATAGCGCTTATCAATTTAGCAAGGTGGCTGAGAGACCTCTGGGAGGGAATTATTATTTACGACTTGCGCGGATAATAGGTGCTAGGGACCGGTTTCTGAAGTTGGTCGAACAAACAGCCACGATGGCCGGGTTAACTTCTCGTCCGGCAGCTTTTAAACGCGTTTATCGTTAAGCGATTGACGCAAAAAGCTCGCCACTAATTATGAAACACCTAACCAGCTCTGCGTATTGGCGAAAAATCGCCAAGCCGAAACGCGCGATTTTAGAGAGAGCGACAGCAAAAGCAGACCACCTACATATTCATCTCGCAGGGGAAGAAAAAAAAATGAAAGGATCGTGTGCGCGAGTGAAGAATTCCGAGTTTCTGATAATTGCCGCGGGTATCGTCGCGGAATGCGCGCTCACGACCGGTTCGAGGCTCGCGGCGGGTGTCACGCAAACGCGACCACGCATTATCGCACCTTATCCGGCCGTCTCATAATTGCGCTTCGCGACGAATTTGTAGCGCATTAGCTACCGGCGACGTTTCCTCGCCTTTTCCACGTTTCTTTCCTGGCTGGACGCGGCGCGGAGCGCGCCATGTTTGCCCGGCCGACCTGTCAGACTAGTTCCGCGAAAACCCCTAACGAGCCGCCCGACGAAAATATATGGACATCCAATGAATCCGATCATCCTGTCCTATTTGGCCAAAGCGTTTAGCTAATGCTAGATCATTATTTCAGCAACGGTTTCGTCTCTGCTGTGCTGCTACTTTTTTTTTATCCCCCTGCAAACTTTTGTTCAAGTCTTGGGTTCCAAATAATTCTTGTTCGGTTTGTTATTTTATAACATACTTCCCCCCCCCCCCGTTCCTATTTTTATTTTATTCGTAAGGAAAAACCAATTAACTACCAATTGAAAATATTGAAAAATAAAAGTTAAAAAATTTTGTTTAACAAAATTACGGTTCTGAATAATGTTGAAACTTGTGAATTATAGTTTCTTGATCCCCATAGCAAGTTTTTCCTCACAGCCGAAAAGGACAATGACAAATTTTTGTTAGAATGAGCATCGTTGAAAAAAAAAAGTATGAACAAATTTAAGATGAATTTTTGAAATTTATAACTATTTTGAAAGTTTGGAACAAATCTCCAAAATTATATTCAAATGAGTATTGTATTGAATGTTTATACAGATATCGATATCTGCAAAAAAATCTTTCAATCCCCAATAATTGGAACACAATGTTGTTGTTTAATCTTGAAGTTTAAACATTTTTAACACCCAATATCAATTGCGCATTAGTTCTTCTATCTATTCCAAGTCTTAATCAATATTTTCATACTTTATTTTTTTTATTTGTTTGCCTTATACATACAGAAATTTGAAGTCACGAAATTTCTTTAATTCTTTTATGACAAAAGAATCCATCTTTTTCGAACAAAATTCATAGTCAAATTTTAATGTTTTTTAAATCATTTTAAAAGTTTAGTGATAAATACTCAAGAACGGAAAATTTATTGGAACAGTTAAGGGTAATTGTGACAGTTAAGGTAATGTCGAAAGTGGGTTCACACATTCATTAAAAACAATTGTTCAGGTCTTTTAATTATTTCAATCTTTAATTTCAATTTCATCTTCATAAAACAAATTGTAATTTTTATAAAAATAGCAAAGTTTGCCCCAACTTGAATTACTAATTTTGATTTAAATAAAAAAAAATGGTTTTTTTATAAAACATTAATTTTTATTCTTCTCCATTTTTGTATTAAATATCAAATTCAAGACCGTCAAAATTATGCCAACTGCTATATAATATTTTATAAAACGTCACACACAAAAAATGATGAAATATTTTGTTGCGCAAAAACAAAAAAAAAGTTATAACGTGCATTGTTTCACGTACAATTTCTGGGTACAATTTCTTGATTGGGAATGAAAAACGCGAACGAATGAGCACACATTAAGTTTCACTGATTTCGTCCGTCAATTATTGAGCATAATTGATGGAGACCTGCGCGTCTCGTTATCAGCGCCGGCTCGTTATTTAATTAATCTCTATCAATTTGGCGGTGACGAATGCCTGACAACTGGCGGACATTCGTCTTTTATATTGGATGAGGATAGGTGAGCGCGATCAATAATCGAACTGCGTTCATTCGATTACCTTTAATGCCGACGATTCCGTCCAATTAGTACCGGCGATTCTCGCTCGACGCCTAGAAGTGCCACGGCAACCAGGAATTAGATAAGTGAAAAGATATGGCCATTTGGCGAACGGCTTTTATCGGGTTCTCTCTCCAGGCACGGGAACTCGCTTAGATAAAACACATACATGCAGCGCACTTCTTCCCATGCACCAGGAGAGCCCCTCTCAACGCCGGCCAATGATTTAACCGTTTTTTTTTCCCTTTTTTGCGATAAACATCGCAAAATTAATTTATCTTAATCGTCGCGCGCAATTTCAAGCTCGCTTTTATAAAGAAAAAGCTTTAATTAGTTTGCCGCCGGCGGCTTCCGTTGGCCGCGCAAACGGCCAATATTTTCGTTAACTTATGAGCCCCGATTGACATATCGCATTCAAACTGTCACTGTATTAGCAAATAAGTGATAAGCTTCTCCGCGTTCGCCAAGTAATTTGCTTTACACGAGGTACACGAGATATTTGCGCGGTATCGCGCTCCAGACGTTTTTCACTCCGGCTAACCAGGAATTTAAATCGCGTAATTAAATTCCGATATTAATGCACTTTTTTGCGATTAAATAACTATCGTCTGATTTATATCTTCATTTCGCGTATGAAATATACGACGTTTCAAAACTGGTTTGCTGCTGAGTGCGAGCCGGAATTGTTTCATGGCCCTGGCAATAACGGGTGTGTTCGAATTTCAATATAGCTGGTGCTAATTGGCATACATTTTTGGAAACCTAGATGGTATATAGACACTCCGCGTGTCAATACGTGAAAAAAAAAGACCACCGCAAAATGGGAATAAAAATTCGCCTGGTTGAATTTCCATTTTTGTACTATTATTTTAAAAAAATACACTGGTCAAAAAAAAATGCAACACCTTATTTTGGTGGATTTTGCTCGTAACGTCGTCAAAATCCATCGTTTTCAACTTTTTGTTTTTCAAATTGTTCAGGAAATTTTGCATTTTGCGATTATGCAATAAAAACTAACGATAAACGAGCAAATTTTATGCGTATCTTGAACGCGACGAAAAAATATCTACAAAAAATTGTTTTTTTTTATTCGATCGCAGCGCCGCCTGAATCGAAAATATTTTCAATTTCAATGCAAAGTTCAGATTTTAAACTTTTATTTTCTTTTTTTTTTTTTGAACATTTTCTTTTTGTTGAAATTTACCAAAGTTATGACTGTTTGAAAATGTTGAAAAAATCGACCAAAAGATGTAAACCAACTTTTTTTAACGGTTTCCTTTTGTTTTTGTTTTTTTTTAATTTTACTTTCTATTTATGTTTTTTTTCATTTAATTTATTTTGTGTTTTTAGATGCAATTTGAAAAATTACAGAAACTTGCACAATGATTTTCATTATTTGAACTGCACCCATCACTGCCGACTCGACGAGAAATGCTCAAGTGTTTGATTATTGACTTTTAATTGTAAAATATTCTATTGGACATAAATCTCCTGATGTAATTCTTGTACCGATGATACTGTGCAGTGCTACGAAACACTTTTCCGTGATTTATAATTGCAAACACGTCGTTCTAACGAGGCAACTTCATCATGTATGCATGAACTTACAATGAACTTACAGGAAAAAAAAACATGAAAAATAATTCTCACAATACAGAAAATTTTTGATTATTTTAAATCATAATAAAAAATCTATTGGATATTTTTACAAATCATTAAAATTACAGAAATTTAGAAAAAAATGTTATAAATAAGTATGATGCAAAATTTGGAAAAAATTTCCAAATTTCCAATCAATGATTGTCAAATTGAAAATTGCAACTTCATTATTTGATTGATTTTTTATATTTTTGTATAACTTCATATTCTGTTGCGTTCATATTTGGGTTCATAAATAAAATTTCAAAAATTACAAAATCAGTTTCATTCTGCAATGAGAAATTATTAACTACACCAATGAAGATCTCTGAAAAAAAAAAGATTTATCAAAAGTTATTCGAGAAAATTAAGTAATAAAGTGATGAATCAACTTTCTTAAACAAAATTATTAGTATTTGATGTTTTTCATCAATTTGAATCAACTCTTATTTTTTTCTTTTTTTATAGGTTATAACTCTAGTATATTCTACAATAAATTTTTCTCTAAACAAATTCCTTCTTTTCAATTATTATTTTCTATGATTTTTGGAATCATAAAAATAAAATTTTTTTGAATTTTTGAAATTAAACCATATTATCACTTTACATGAAAAATTGCATATAAATTGATCATTATCAGCAAATAAGTCTTTATTTTTTAAAATTAAAATAACTTTCAGGTTAAATTCAATAAGTCATTTTAAAAAGATCAAAAAAAAAATGAAGAAAGTTCATTAAAATCAATTAAAACTGATTAAGAATCGCTAAATATTTTGAATCATTTTGAATCAATCTTTTTTTTTGCAGGGATGCACTAAAATGTCAAAAACTCGTGATTAAAAACAAGACAAGGTTTAAAAATGGTTGAAAAAAAAAAATTCAAACGTTCGAACCGATGGCAAATAAACGAAAGAGAAGCGAACAAATTAGTATTAAATGCAGTATCGCCAGATGTCGTTTGACACCTTGGCATTTTCCCAGCACGAACGCGTTTAAAGGCATCAAGAAAAAGGCCTCGCCATATTAATTCAGAGAGCGAGAAGCTCGTTAATTGCATAACACAATAAGCGAACTTTTTTCGCCGGTCGATTTGCCTGCAACCGGTGTACATTTTTTTTCTTCGCCAAAACAAATGAAGAAAGGCCGGCCCGCTGGAATGCAGCGAATTTAGGGTTTACATGAGCGCGATTCTATTCTAAGCGCGGCGCGGGTTTGCGATGAGGTGTATCAGGATGGCGTCGCTTGCGAGAGAAAAAAAAATGCACGGTCATTACGGGATTCTCAGGGCATAAAAGTGCATCTCGCGGGCTAACCCGTCCCTCAGCTTGGCCGCGCGTTCCCTTCCTTAGCGCGGCCTGGTGTGGTCGTGCACACCAGCAGACCAATGATAGAGTCATACACAAAAGCCCCGGTGGCATCCATAATGCATTCTGCGGACAAAAACTCGCTCTTGTTAGGTTGAGCGAGCGCTCGCACCGAGACCCAATGACGTCTGCTTATATTTTTGTGGCCACGCTTGTGTCACGGTTATTAACTGCATATCGAGGGTTCATACTTGCCAATTTGCTGTCAAGCGGACGCGCTAACGCTACCAGTCAACCTTTTTCTTTCGCCATGGTGTTATAAAAATATTGCCTCCTTTTCTTTACGATTGTACAAACCAAAATAACTTTTCAAATTCACGAATATCATTTGAGAAAATACATTTTTGGCTTGGTTGTTTTTGGTTGTAAAATCAAAATTTTACATGGATCATCACAACGAAAATAATTATAAGGGTGGTTGGGGTAATTGTGACAGGTGGGGTAAGATGAAACAATTTTTTTAGTCTTTCAATTACATTGAATCTTTAATTTCAATTTCATCTATAAATAAGGTAGTTGTACGTATTATCGACACCTGCGCCTATTATCGACATTTTTTTAAGTGTATGATAGAAGCTTATTAACTACTTGTTCGAAACAAATGAAAATCCTTTCAATTAATTTTCACAATTTTTTCACATGAATTTTGAAAACAGAGCGTCGATAATTGGTGCAGATGTCGAAAATAGGTACCACTACCTTATAGTCATAAACAGATGTTTCAATTTTAAAAATTGAAAAACAAAAATGTTAGATTTTGTATATTGAAAAAAATTTAATAAGAATTTCTTAACTTATAACAAAACTCAAAAACCTTTTTTACAGTTACTATAAAATATAATATGGCACATTTTTATTCCTGCTTTACGATGGTCTTATTTTCAGTGTCTTATATATGAATACATACAAATACAGTCGCTCTTCTGGACTTGATACAAAAAAACGTAAAATATTCCGAAAAACAAATGTAGGCACATGACACCAGCTGTAAAATTACATACATCCATATCTAAAATAATGGCCATGAAAAACAAACCCGGGCCTGTGCCGTGGGATATAAAAAGACATCAATTAACATTTTTCGATCAAAAGAAATGCGTCGCAATTTATTATCTCGTCGGCGATGAATAGCATCGGACGTTACAAATTATTGCCAAGTCGAACCTATTGAGCTCTCAAAAGTTCCGAAAATTCTATAAATCCTGGATGATGCCGGTTTTGAGAATATTCATGAGCCCGATAAATTCGCCGACAATATTGTAGCATATAATTCAATTAATTTTCGTCGACCAAAATTGATGCTCGGAGACGAACGAGGACGGATTGATTCGTCTAATTATGTGTCTCGGTGATAACGTCAATAAACGGCTTTTTAAATAATTCATAATTACAAGCGTAATGTGTACACCGACAAAGAGCCACCGGCGGGCTTTCACGACGCTCACGCATCGGAACGTTGACAGTATAACCACAGGGAGACGCTCATTAATTCGTTAATTACATCGTTCGTTCTGTCGACCAACCTCATCCGTCAATTTTTTTTCACTTTTCTACTATTAATCGCGCTGATAATGAGAGCTATATATGATCAACATAATTTCGTTTGACATCACTTTTCTATGCACTTTTTTTTTCTACGCATATCTACATCGACAAAAAAATTAAATTAAAAATGTTAATGGGATAAAATTAATATATTCAAGATTATCGTAGTTAATTATGTAACAAATTATTTTTTTAATTTTAAGTGTTTACATAATGTCATGGTGTAGAGGGCGCAACAAGCTCTCATTAGAGTACCCACACGACAGGGTTTACAACATTTCAAAAAAATAGTGACATAACCTCAAAAAACTCAAAATTCAATTTTAAAATTAAGGTTAAACGAAAAAATCAAGTGCAAAGGCATATTTCTATGTAAAATTTGGCGTTCTTCTCTTCTAGTCGACCACATGTTACCAGCGCTAATTCTGCAACCAATCGTCGGAGTTTACGAATCGTTTACAAAATGAACACAAAGTTATGTCACATAATTTCCTACTGCCTTTCAAAAAGAAAAAAAGAAAAATTATAAGAACGCATATAAGATTGAACGATTTATGATTATGGAAAGAGTCTTTAAATTTAGGAAGTGTACGATTTATAAATATTGATTTGGTATAAATAGAATGAAGCGAGTTTTCCAACATTTTATATTGCATATATATAGTTAGTAATCCAATTTCCGTTGCGAGTGTGGAGCAGTCCACTTGAAACTGTCTTCAATAATTTACTATGTGCCCACAACCATGTTACATAAAAGAAGAGCTGTAGTTCTGGAATAGTTTCCAACGTACAACTTTTACTGCTCTCAAATACGACGATGTTCACACTACGACACATCGCCACTTTTCATCTCCACTTTTTAGTAACAATAAATTATAGTCGCTCGGTTCAAAATTGGAAGCAAACAAACAAAAAGAAAGAATAAGAAATTTGAAAACGCATGACCAGTGGCGCCATCTTCAAACGGGTCAACATTTTGAACAAAACGTCGTAAATTACGTCACTCATTTTTGACAACACCGACCGTGATTTGTCACACGTCTAATTGGTTCGCTGAACAGTCATTTGCGATTCCACTACTGTCCAAAGCGTTTGATTTATTTGTTAACGCAGCCCGCAGCGCTACCTCGCGGCAAAAAAACCGCTTCACCTTCGTAAGGACATTTTGCAACCAACTTTCATACATAATTCAAATGAACCATTACGCGCGAACGTGCTTCTTCGATCCCATTGCCTACTCGTTAACTTGCACTTTTTTCTTCCTAATTTTGGAGTAGGTTTTTCCATAAAACCGTACGATGTCCACTGCATACTTGGTCGACACATAACCTACAACAATTGTTGCACAAAGTAAAACGACTTTATTGTGAATAATTGAAAAAAAAAAATGTGTTTCATATGAAATTAAAAAAACGTAAAAAAATGTGACAAAAATCATAACTCTTGGAATACCGATAAAATTTTGTTTATAAAATGAATCTCGCAGGAGCAATTTTGATAAACATTTAAAAATTTTATAATTTAATATTGATATTTCTAAAATCGAAACAATATCTATTTACGACTTATAGTTTATATACACGAAATTTATTTCCATCGGTACTCCAATAGTTCGTTCTTAGAGATGGCGCTACGATCTCATTGGAGATATGTAATTCTTCAATAAAAACATTATTCCATAATAATTTATTGTTAACTTTACTGATATATAGTGTACCTGAAAGTATTACAAATCTGAAATATAAGTTGAAAGTTAAAAGAAAATATTAATTTTCACTTTAACATAACTTTGAAGTTTTGCCAGGCAATTTTCATAACCTAACCTTTCGTGACACCACGCTCTCTGTTGTTTTTTTTTTTTTGCACTTGACCAGCGGCACTGTTGTGTTCTCCTGAAATATTGTTTACAAAGTGAAATATCTATACAAAATATCTATATATAAAATATAATACAATAAAAAATGTGTCTTTGTTGCAGGTGACTTGCGATTACCTGGACCAGGGCCGGTGCCTGTGAGATGTACCCTTCGAAAGCACAAACCCAACCGGAAGCCTAGAACCCCGTTCACAACCCAACAGTTGCTTTCTCTCGAGAAGAAGTTCCGGGAAAAGCAGTACCTGACGATAGCCGAGAGGGCAGAATTCTCGTCGTCGCTTCATCTCACGGAGACGCAGGTACACCCTCCCAATTTCGAGGTTGCGATATCGGCAAAACCAATATGTGGCGTGCAAGAAAACACTTAGTGCGTCCGTTACAATGCAGTTGCGAACAAAATGGAAGCTCCGTTGCATTCATTTGCTTAGATAAGCTCTCATTACTGAGCTCTGCGCCTTTTCGTTCCTCTGCCACCACATAAGTCTTTGTCCAACGGACCAGCCAGCGCTCTCTGTACACCCGGATATATTCTATGATCAGTACACTTTCCACATGACTAATTTATCTTTGGTTTGCATAAGTCGATATATATATCCGTGTGCAACGCCATCTGGGGGCCTGTGTGCCACTTTTTTGCCTGATTTGAAAATTAAAACATTGTTCTCAACAAGCATTATGAATTATTCAGTTGTACTCATGCTGAACAGGGTTGTTACAAAAAAAAAAAAGAATAACAACAACATTCTACTACACTTATGGTTTGAAAATGTTTTATTTATCTAAAGAGTGTTTTGCTTGATGCCAGACCATCAACAAATTTGTATATTCATATGTAGATCTGTTTTGGATTCAGTTGTGCTACGAAACCGGCTGCGATGAAAATGTCTTTCCTTTTAAGTCTGGCACCTTTTAGTTGCAAATTTTATTTGTTTTTTGTTAAAAGATAAATAAAATATGACAATTTGATATAACAATAAATATGACATTAGTTGTCTTTTACAAATAATGAAATGACAATGTAAACAAACAAAGAAAGCGACAGCAATTCAAAAAATGCTACTATATTTTTAAATGAGGATGTAAACAAACTTAAATTCAACGAAAACAAACCAAAAGAAAAAAAAAAACAATAATTGAACAAGATTGATATAAACAAACAAAAAAAGTATCAAAACAATAATGAAATACCAAATATTTGTTTTAAGATCTTTGGATTTTCAAGATATAAGAATGGTTGAATTTTTTTTCCAGGTCAAGATATGGTTCGAAAAACGACGCGACAAAGCGAGAAGGTTGCAGGAGGCACAGATGGCGGAGATGATTAATGATAATTAAACGAAAAAATCAATTGCAAAGGCATATTTCTATGTAAAATTTGGCGTTCTTTTCATTTCTGGCGTCAGTTAATTTATAAAAACCTGGTTTTGGATGTTTTTTTTTTTTAATTTTTTCTTGTTTTGTACTCACAAGAGGATTTTTTTTCTTTCGTTTATTGCTGTTGATTATTGTTGCACATTTTTTTTTTTTCATTTGAAACAAAAATACACGACTTTCCCACAATTATGTCTAAATTATTTGCCCGATCATTGCGCGCGGTGCATTTGAAAAGAATGCTTAGACAATTATTACAGAAAATTATTTGCCCTTACACACATCCATTAGAATAACAATTTAGGTCGTTAATTAAGTAACAGTCTCATAAAGCGTGTACATGCCCGTCTGAATTTGCAATTAAAAATTAAGAGCTACAAAACGTAATGGTTTATTTACACAATGTTGATTGGATAATTAATTCGCCGAGTTCTCACCGCGCGGAGCGCAGATAAGCATCGCGTTATATATATTGTTCATACTCCATGAAATATTCCGAAACAATGCACAACGACTTTTTAACGTGACTTAGAATAATTAACCCAATCGCACGACGCAAAGATTGGTGTCGACGTAATACGTGTGATATCGATTATGGCCACAAAACTTGTGAAATTTAGTTTTCAAACTTCAACAAATTTTCACTCTGGTTATTTTGCCAAAAGTAAGAAAACTTTTTTCGGTTGAGGTTGACTGTTTGTTTGTTTGTTTGTTTGTTTGTTTTTTTTTTTTTGAAAGTTAAAATTGATGACTTTCTTGATACACCAATTTATATAAATTTTATATCTTTTAACCCAAAAAAATATCTCATACCTTCACCGGAAACGCGAAAAATTAAGAATTAATTACCCGCTATGTTTTTACGATCCCGCGACACGACTAATTAAGCAATTAACTTGTTTCCGATAAGACATAACTTATTTTTATGACTTTCTGAAGCGTTTTATAAATTCTGTCACGTATAATGTGTGCGCGCACAGTTGCCTCATTCAATCGTACACTTTTCATATCTAAATTACTATTAATTAGCGATTATGAGATTTATGTCATCGTTAACGGTTCAAACCGACAAATGAAATATGCGATCGCTGTCTTGTAAGATCCAATAATTTATTCGCGCCACGCAAAAGAACGTCAGACGCATGTGAGTTTTGATGCACAGGAAACGCGCGTTGTGCAAAGCGCTCTTTTTCACTGCCGCGGACGATGTCGCGCATAAAAATTCCTAGAAAGTTGGAATTCAACCACAAATTACCAGATTCTGCACCTATTAACGCTAATTCTGCAACCAATCGTCGGAGTTTACGAATCGTTTACAAAATGAACACAAAGTTATGTCACATAATTTCCTACTGCCTTTCAAAAAGAAAAAATAAAAATTATAAGAACACATATAAGATTGAACGATTTATGATTATGGAAAGAGTCTTTAAATTTAGGAAGTGAGTTTTCCAACATTTTATATTGCATATATAGAGTTAGTAATCCAATTTCCGTTGCGAGTGTGGATTACCACATAGATAGCATTGATTGCCACACTCAGTGCTACTATATTTTTAAATCAGGATGTAAACAAACTTAAATTGAACGAAAACAAACCAAAAGAAAAAAAAACAATAATTAAACAAGATTGATATAAACAAACAAAAAACGATTCAAAACATAATGAAATAACAACGACATAAACAAACAAAACATTCGACCGCAATTCAAAAAACTTCACTTTATTTTTAAATGAGAATATAAACAAGCCTAAATTTCATCAAAACAAAATAAAACAAAATAATAATGAAACAAAATTGATATAAATATAAGAAAATCATAACAATAATGAAATAACTCCCATGTAAACGAACAAAAAAATGTAACCGCAATTCGAAAAACTTAATTATATTTTTGAATGAGATCGTAAACAAACCTAAATTGTATCGAAACGAAATAAGAATGAAACAAGAATTATATAAATATCAAACAAAAAATCAAAACAATAATGAAAGAACACCGATGTAAATAAACAAAACGGTAACCGCAATTCGAAATACGCCACTGCATTTTTAAATATAAACAAATATTTAAATTGAATCAAAACAGACAAAACGACAATGTAAACAAACAATAAAGAAACCGCAATTCGAAGAATTTCACTATATTTTTGAATAAGGACGCAAACACCCCTAAATTTAATAAAAAACAAAACCAAACAATAATGAAACAAGATTGATATAAACAAACAAAAAAAGTATCAAAACAATAATGAAATAACAAATATTTGTTTTAAGATCTTTAGATTTTCAAGATATAAAAATGGTTGAATTTTTATTTTTTCCAGGTCAAGATATGGTTCCAAAATCGACGCGCCAAAGCGAAAAGGTTGCAGGAGGCAGAGATCGAGAAGATGAGGTTATCAGCGAGGCCACTGCTGCACCCCAGTTTTAGTCCGGGGCTCATGTTTTCTGGTGTCGGGCCCACGGGGGCCCCAGGAGTACCACCGTTTATCGCTGCCGCGATGGCAAGGCACAGTCACGCCGCAGCGGCAGCTGCCATGTTTATGGGACCGCCGGGACACAGACCTTAAGGCCTCTGATAAACTTAAGTTGTCTCACCCTGAGTTCGATAACCGACAGTAAGTCGCGGCTCGTCTAAAATCACACCACACAACTCAAAGGATTTTGGAAACATCGACACAAGATCGTCTTCTTTTTATTTTTCATTCCATCTTTTGTTGCTATTTTTATTTGTTGTTTTCTTTTCTACGAACAAATTTTGTTTTTGTTTTGTTTTGTTTTTTTTTCAAAGCGAGCTTCTTTTGATAAGAAAAAAGGAAACATTTAAAATCCTAGTTGCGACACGTCATTTTTATGTACAAAAACAGCCATTCCTATACATTTACTTTATACGGAGTCAGTTTCTAAAACATAGCCAAAACCGACTTTTTGCCGTGACGAAAAAGAAAACATGTCTGTCCTAAAAGGTGACGTCAGCAAACGGTTTTCACTGGACAATCATCAAGACTGCGGGAACCTAAATGCGGTGCGATGTTCCGATAACGTTCCAAAACGGAGAATCCAATAAATTCAGATTCCGCAAGGCAATTTCGAGCCAAGGCAAAGCTGTAACGAACTGCGAGGATGTTGCGTGATGATTAATGACCGCGGCGCAACCGAGTCGAGATCGCGAAAGCACCTGCGCCTGGTGCCAAAGATGGCTCGCCTTACACTCGATTTCTTTCATTGTCATATTCCATTCCGTCATTCAACTATATCAATTTTCTTTTTTCTCCCCTTCACAAAAACCGCCTTACACGCAGATCAAACGTTGCTTTGCACAAATTGCCAATTTGGCTGGAAATTTTTTCATGTCTCAACGAAAACTGAAATAATGTAATTCGCCTGAAAATAAAAAAAATCCATAAGACAAAAGAATAATTGTCAAATTGGCATACGTTAAATGTAAGACCAAATATTGTTTCAGAAAAGAGATGTAGCGAAAAAAAAAATGTTTCGTAAGGATTTTCGAAGGACATAAAATTTCCCTGTCAAATTGTAAGAAAATAAGAAAAGCAAAACCTTCTCTAAGAGGCTTGTACGAACTTTGTAAAATCGACTATATTTTTGTAGCTGATATTTATTGTATTATTTAAACAAGTTTTTTTATATTATTTATACGGTAGCTTATAAAACGTTCCTTCCTTGCGACACTTTCAGACCCCCACGTTTTTTTCCACCGTACATTTGTTTTTCTAGTCCAGTCTGACTGACCGATCGATGTCTCCCGCAAAAGGCAATTAAATTTTGTTCATTTCCTGTGCGTTATGTACAATTACGGTTCTCACAACAATCCCAAGATTAGACGAAGTGACGAAAACGTTAAAACCGAAAACACTTGGGCGTCGAACTTGAACTCGTGTAGCTATAGACTTTTATAGTGCCAAATAGACGCGTTAGTTGTATAATGTTTTCTGGAAACTTTCAACGAAACAGAAATAAAATTCGAAAGCGACGACGATCCAAAGTTTGTTCTTTCATTCTCCGAGAGCTTTTCTTTTTGGTAGGTGTGAAAAAAAAACAGTCGCTCAGCGTGCGTAAACAAAAAGATAAATAAGAAAATAAGAATAAAAAAAGGAAGAACATCCTTTAAGCATTTACGAAGCTTTTGAGTTTTGATCTCAATGATGCATATCCGTTGTAAATATTGTAAATAGTTGCCTCTGTCGCTGACGTAAGTGCGTTTACAGGGTCATGTTCAATTTCATATCAGATATGAGATGAAAATTTTATTTCCATTGTTTTCTCTGTAACATAAGTGGAAAACGACGTTGTTGATTTTGTACCGTAATTATTTGGAGAGGAATTGGAGATACAAAAGGCAGCCCTGTAAACGCAAAAAAAGAGGAAGTGATGAATATGTAAATTCTGTACCTATACATGTACGTGGATAATATAGCAAGGAAATACCTTGTATAGGTGCGCGCTCTGAATTTAATTTTTTCGACGCGTAAGGATCACCGTACCTATGCGTTCTGTATAAATGTAATATTATATATAATTTATCCGTGGAAACTGCGTCATAGTATAATAAAAGTGATTTCAATATTTGAATACCAGCTGTTAATCTTTCATTTTACCCCCAAAATTTATTATTCATTAATGAAGCCGGGCCAACCTGACCGATGACAACCATCATTTTTCATCTTTTCGGCATTATACATTTACGTTCCAGTCAAATTGATTGGTCAAACCAAAAAATTGATTAGCTTTCGTTTTGTCTTCATATTTTTTTCTTTTTTTTTTTTTTTTTCATAATCGCAAAATTTGATGAATCACTGCAAATTAGATTGTCGAATTAATTAAAATGAAGAAATTAAAGTTCCTTGTCACAATTAAAAAATAGTGTCAAAAATGATATTCACATAAAATTGAACAGATGAAATATATAAATAACAATTAGCACAAAAAAGTGTCAAGCTCGTATATATGAGAGCGTCATTTTTCCATAGAATCCGAAGACGAACAGTTGCAATAAAAACATTGAAATTAATGCCAAGGTTGTGCGGCGTAGCATAGAAAACGTTCAACCGGGTAATTAAAAATATGTTAATTCGCCGCGCGGCCGCTAATTGGTTTTTGACTCAATTTTTAATTAAGTCTTATGCCTGATGGCGACGCGCTGATTTATCGAACGGGACTTGCCCACTTTCTTCTGGGGCGTCCATCTAATTATAAAGCGCGCGTATGGGTGCATGCGTAACCGACGGATTGCGCGCGTGTTTGGGTGTACAAGGGCAAATCGATGCGCGCGCACGCAAGGGTAGATTCACCTTTGACGGCGGGGCCAAAATTGTGGCTCAAGACCCAACCTCGATCAAACAAATCATGCCGACTCAATTTGCAACTTTTCATCTCAACAAATCGACAAAAAAAAACCAACTATAATTTTTCTAAGTTATTAAAATAGTTTATAATTTATTTATTTTTTTTGTATAACAAGTTGGAACTGAAAATTTTTCAATGTTGGACTGAAACTGGCGGTGAGATATTCAAGTTGTTTCCCAATAAGTTGACGAAAAATTGTTCAAGTTCCAGTGGGAATTCATTCAATTAGAAGTTAACGAGAAAAAAATGTCAATGCGAAGTGTAACTAATTTAACGTCAATCGCGATTTAATTTCAAATAAAACTTCTTGTCACGATATATCCGATTACAGAGACGTGAAAAAGTTTGTCAACAATATAGGGGGAAAGAAATGTATCAAAAGATGCAGCTTAGTTTTAATTAAATCGATCGATTTTCACAATTTGTAAACCAAATGGTTTTGAACTCGGAGACCAGAAAGTCATAGAGAACATTTGTCTGATGATTATCGTGTGATATAATCTAGTTCAAATCTTTAACATAATTTACAGTTACCATGGGAATCTTGATACGATTTCAAACAAATGAATTGGTGGAGCCTAATTATATAGTTCTGTTCGTGTAATGTGTACAAATCGACCGTACACTCAATAAATTCTCACTACCGGAATTTTTATGACCATCAATAAACAGGTATTATACAATAGTAGATATTTCAACAACACATGAATATTAATAACCGAATGAAGCTTCTGGAAAAAAAATAATCATTCAAATTAAAAGTGTAATACAATATGAAAAATAAAAATAATAATACAAAACAGGTCAACAAAACAAAACAATGATAAAATAATAATGTAAATAAACAATAATGTAACCGAAATTCGAAAACTCCACGACATATTTAAATGAGAATGTAAACAAACATAAATTGAAAAAGAAATAAAACAAAAATATAAAACAAAACAATGAAATAACATCGATGTAAACAAAAAATAACCGCAATTCGAAAAACTCCATGACATGTTTAAATGATGATGTAAACAAACAAAAATTGAATAAAAAATGAAACAAAACAACAATGAAACATGATTGATGTAAACAAACAAAAGAAATTAAAACAATGAAATAGCAATCATGTAAACAAACAATAAAAGTAACCGCAATTTAAAGAACTCCATTATATTTTTATATGAGAACATAAACAAACCTAAATTGAATCAAAACTATAAACAAAATAATAAAATAACAATGTAAACAAACACAAAAGTAACCACAATTCAAAAAACTCCAGTATATTTTTGAATAAGAACGTAAACAAACTTAAATTGAACAAAAAAAAACAAAACAAAAATGAAACAAGATTGATGTAAACAAACAATTAAACAATCAAAACAATAATGAAATAAAAACTATGTAAACAAACGAAAAAATGACGGTAATTTGAAAAACTCCAGTATATTTTTATTTTTATATAAGAATGTAAACGAATCAAAATTGACTGAAAAAATAACAATTTTTGGAAATAAAAATAAGATTATTGTTAAAAATTGAATGTAAATATACCAAAAAAAAAACCAAAACAATGATGGTAATATGACGAATAAAAATGGTTCGAGATGAAGAAAAATAGTGGGATGCAAGATGAAGACGTCGTTGAAGTGAGCATCAGGTTTTGGAAAATCACAGCCGTGGGGTTGCAGAGTGAGCCTTACAGAAACGAAATTCGCGGTCGCGTCAAAAAATAAAGTGTACGTCGCGCCGGACCAGATGCAAGCGCGGACAATTAATTAAAGAATAATTTCTTGTGTTTGAGGAGCGCCGGCAGTTGGCGGCCAATTATGCCCGGGACGCGCGCGGAATATCAAACAGAGGCGATGCTCTACCGAGTCTGCACACCGTGCAACTATATACAGCCCCGAGTATCCGAGTTCGACGAAAGCCACTAAAGGTCGTTGAATGTGCTCGCAACGCTCTACGTGAGAAATAACCTCGCGACCCGGCGCGCGAAAAACAGCTACTTATTTCGCGGAAATGAATTTCGTTTCGCTCGCCGAAGAAAGTTACACTCAAGTTTGGCGTCATTTTATGGCAATTGTTCAGTGTAATGGCTCGCAAATTAAAAACCCGCGCACGGATTTCGTTTATTGGATGATGAAAAGAGAAATTTCGTGAATTGTGAAAGCGACGATGATATTTAAATACAAAAAAATACATATATTTAGCTAAATTGTATACAAAATGTTGAGTAATTTAAAAACTAAACAATTTCTTAGTTCTTCTAAGTGCCCTCAAATTGATTAGAAAAAAATTCTTTTGAATATCAAAATTAAAGTTTTAAATTGATTGAAGATTTAAAATTGTTTGAACAAAACAATTATGGCTTAATTGATGAACGAAAATGCAGAGCACCTGAGCATGTCAGATAAAATCGCGACGACGTACCCAGAACAAAATTCCAGATCCAGCAATAATGATCGACTCATTGTTCCGTAAACTCCCCCCGGTTAATCCATTCTGATGCAAATTGGATTGAAAAACACATCAATCACCGGAGGATAGCGTG
Source organism: Trissolcus japonicus (assembly GCA_030522925.1). Lineage (NCBI taxonomy): Eukaryota > Metazoa > Arthropoda > Insecta > Hymenoptera > Scelionidae > Trissolcus > Trissolcus japonicus. Next base: position 28,358 of record JAPYZS010001443.1, on the reverse strand, counting down.
CTGCAGGTTGTCAAAGATGAACATAATCGGTCTTTTAGAAAGCCATCACCTTTCGACTTTGTTTATTTTCAATAAAAACCCGAGCGCGGACCCTTTGCGTGAATGAGCTTGCAAAAATAAGAGTGCATCAAAAAGAGTGCCCCGATATGTCAAGAACGTGCCGTCGAGGATGGGCACGAAAATATTTTTCGTGCTCAACGCGTGCATCTAAAACAGGGGCTCCATTCAACTTATCCAAATTAATTGGCCGTAAATTAAGCGACTGCGAGAAGGGAGAGAGAGATGAGAAGAAGGGCCCAGGGCCGCCCAAAAGGGAGGGGCCACATGGGACCCTTTATCAAGTATGCGCATGATAATATGTGCGCCATCTGTGTACGTATGGGTAAACAAACCACAAAAGCATCAAACTTATAATAATGAGAATAAGAATGTAAACAAACCAAATAAATCAAAATAATAATGAAATGAGTATGATATAAACAAACAAACAAAGTAACCGCAATTCGAAAAACTCCATTTTTTGTTTGAATGCGAATATTTTAATACAAATGTAAACAAACCTATATTGAATCAATGAAGATGAAAAACAAAACAACAATGAAATATATTTGATGTGAATAAACCAAAAATGAATCGACGAATGATGGCGAAAACAAAAAAAAAACCGCAATTCGAAATGTAAACAAACCTAAATTGAATCAAAACAAATAAAAAAATAACGAAAACAATATTGAAACAAGATTGATGTAAACAAATTTCAAAATTAAAAGGATTCAAACGATAATGAAATAATAATGATATAAACAAACAGAAAAAACCGCAATTCAAGAAACTCCACTATATTTTTGAATTTTTGAAGGTAAACATAATTAAATTGAATAAAAACCAAAACAAAAAAATAATAATTAATATTATGAAACAAAAAAATCGATACAATAATGAAATAATAGTGATGTAAATAAACAAAAAAGTGACCGCAATTCGAAATACTCCACTATATTTATTTAAATGTAAACAAACAAATCGAATCAAAACAAACAGAAAATCAACGAAACAATATTGAAACACGATTGATGTAAAGAAATCTAAAAAGAATCAATTTAACATAATAACAATGATATAAACAAACAGAAAAAAAGAAACCGGAATTCGTAAAACTCGAATATATTTATGAGTGAAAATGTAAACAACCCTAAATTGAATAAAAAACTAAACGAAACAGTAATGAAATAAATATCATATAAATAAAAAAAAAGAAGTAAGCGATAATGTAATAAGTCCCATTTTAATCCGGCACCTGTAATAATTTTAAAAATGTGTGTTGAAGAAAAAAATGTAAAAAATAAGAGTCTAAATTTTCTCAACAACTCATAGTCCTTTTAAACAGACTTCATCAAACTAAGAAACTCTTATTCTTGACATTTTTTCGCCAACGCTTATATTGCAAGTTATTCGAGGTGCTGGATTAAAATGGGACACTCTGCATATAAGAATGTAAACAAACCAATATTGAATTAAAACAAATCAAAAAAATATTTCAATAATAAAATACAAATGATGTAAACAAAAAAAAAGTTTCTCCCCAATTCAAGCAGTTCCACAACATTTTGAGTTTCAAGTAAACAATCTCATAAATACATTATTTATAACAAAAAACAAAAGAAATTTGAGATAATGTGGATCGGATTAACGAAAAAATAAATAATCGGCAAGCTCGAGGGGTCTCATTTTTTTCGGATCTCGGGTGCCCTCCCCTGCAGGGGGGCATCGCTATGTACCTGGAAAAAGGTAGAGCGAAAGAGAAAGAGAGTGGAAAAAAGAGTTGGCGAGGCAAAAAGAGGGAGAAAAAAAAGAGCGACGCTATATGCTGAGACAGTAGCGCATCGACACGCCATTATGTGGCAACTGGGACTAATTTATACAAGAGGGCAACGAGGATGCGGCGCGTCAACCGGAGTTTACTTAAAAGAGAGCCTCCTAATTGGAAGCCAGCCACTGTTATTCACAATGTACCCGTGCGCTTGGACTTATGTCGCGGACAGAATTACGCGCGGCCCGATATCGGCGCGGCGTTTCCAAGCAATCGCTATTAGAACGGGGGGAGGGTAAAGCGGCCTGGCTAATTGTGGGAACCAAACTTGACTAATTGAAAAGACAACCGGGAGGGGGCAGTCAAAGTCAATTGATTGACGATTTTCTAAACTACCGTGATCCGATTTTCGGCCTGGATTTATACCATTTGGGCTAATGAATTTGTTACGCGGATTGATTAATGACGCACCGACGTTCGTATGGCTTTTTGTTCCAACTCTTTGAACTCGCGCAACGATTTATTATCAGGATCCAACGGAGATAAGAGCCGAGCTATCTCCCTCTCGGATCGGAATATTTTACTCCCATTGATGATGATTGTTGTATCGGAAAATTTATGTGTTGTCATTTAAAGATGATTTTGATTTTTCAGAACTCGTCATTGTGCGATTTGAAGGTTGAGTTTTTGACAAATATCGGAGTGGCCAAGGGAATATTTTGAAATTAAAGAAAAATAGTAAAGGAGAGGAAAAATGATTTTCAACTATGAGTAGTACGGTTGAGTGTGACAATAAGGTCATCGTGACAATCATTTATTTCGGTATAGAAATAGTGCAAAATTGTCTGTGTATATAAACTAAACGAAATATATAAACTAAACGAAACGGTAATGAAACAAATTTCATATAAACAAACGAAAAAGAATCAAACAATAATGTAATAACAACGATGTAAACAAATAAAAAAGTGACCGCAATTCGAAAAATTCCAGTATATTTTTATATAAGAATGTAAACAAACCAATACTGAATCAAAACAAAACAAAAAATATTTCAATAATAAAATACGAATGACAAATAACACAACTTCAAAGTTGTGTTAAAGTGAAAATTAATATTTTCTTTTAACATTCAACTTATATTTCAGATTTGTAATACGTTCTAAAACTACAATCACTAATTTCAGTGATTTTAGTCATTGTTAATTTCAACAATAAATTATTATAAAATAATGTTTTTTTTTTAAGAATCACATTGACATGATAATGATAGTGTCTGATATGTGAAAATGAATAATATACAATTTGATCTTCTTCTCTATCAGTTTTTCAAGAAATTTGTGGAACATTGGTTTTCTCGCCAAACCCCGAATTTGAAGTTCGCCATTGACTTTGGGATCCCCTCAAGTTTGCAAGTTTTGCAATTATTTTATCACCTGTAATTGATTATTTTTATTTTAATTTGAAAACTCGTTTGTTGTTCAAACATTCTAAATCATCTAGTCAAGTAACTCATACATACAATTAAAATTGTCCAAAAAATCAAGTTTTTCGAGCCTACAGACGATTTCAAATAAAAACATACAGTGTATAGTCCGGGACCTTTTTGCATGGCTCGAATGTGGCCGTTTCAATCGTAATTGGTCCCGGTTTAGCGCGATTGCGTCCGATTCTTGCGACCGATGAATAAAACCGACAATAAATGGCTAATTGGGCTCTGACTTTTGAAACAGCGAATATTGAGACTTCCATGCACCAGGAAACCGAGCCCACTTTAAATATCACTTAAATATTTGAAAATGCACGACAAAAACGCAAAACTTGTGAAAGCATCCTAAATAAAAAAGAAAAAGTGATTGGAATTTTCGAGACACAAAGCGGGTTACCGTTTTTCATTGGACACAAAACGTACAAAATGCGGGTTTGTGTCGTATAAAATAAATCGAGTTTGGTTTTTGAGCCGAAAACGTGGGTGAATTCGGTATATCGTGAGAGGCCGGTGGTATTCATACAACAATATACGAGCTGACGTGCGGGAGCGTTGGCTGCCCGATCACGTTCGTAATTCGACGAAGAAAAACGGAGTCAGAATCCTGGCGCAATTAGTCGATATTTGAGTGCGCAAAAAAATGCGTCGGGCCCACTCGTTATGTCGGCGGTTGCCGAAGCGCTGACAAAAAGCACAAATGCGGCACCTTGTTAGCGCAAGGATCCTACGCCAATAACACGGACGTTAACCCGCCCCGAGAGCCGATGGACAAATGAATCCATTAGAGAAAACAGATATGCCGTATCGCCACTTTTTCGAAAGCCTCGCGCGCATCCACAAGTAACAACAGTTTTGTCAGCGCCCCCCTCACGCTTTTATTTACAATCGTTCATCGGCGCAAACCAAATAAGGCGCTGCGGATGCTTTTCCCATCGCCGCGCCCGCCATTTTGATGACAAAAATCGCTTGAACCATTTTTATTGACGCGCAAGCGTAAAACAATTCCCGCGCAATTAACGACAACGCGCGCTTGTTTATTTGTCGGCTAATTCACAACGGAAAAACCGCGACGGCCAGGTGAAAAGCTTCGCTAATTGGCAAGAAAATATCAACGAGCCTGCTACCATTTATGACCCGGAGGTCAGCCGTGTAATTACGGCCTCGACACACAGGTGCGGTCAAAAGTTATGTCAGCCTGACGGTGATGGCGGTGACAAAAAAGGAACACTTGAAACCATTTTGCTTTTGCCCGTTCGTTTATATTTATTGTTTAATCAACTTATTTAAAATACTCATGTCACGGAGGTATCTTAATTTGCGACATGCAAAAAACCGATACGCCACGACTTGTATATAACGTTGCAGATAAATAACGTTTCGTCACAAAAACGAAATTGGAGAAATGGAAAAAGAAAAAAAATGTTTGCAGTTGAAAAATAGGCTTTGCGATTGTATTATGATTTGATCCGAATTGTTTGAATATTTGGATGGAAGTGTAAGGTCTCGAGAACAAAAAAAGAAACTTAATTATAATAATTAACTTCGTTATTGCGATTCAAGGTAATTAATTAAAGATGCATTCGCATCGAGAAAGTGAAGATAAAACGGTGAGTTACAATTAGGCGTAGCAACGTTGCACGCATCGAGTCACACCTGTGACGACCGACGGAAGTCTGCAGAGAATTAGACATGGAGAGTATGCTGCCGGCATGTTAACACACCACTGACAAGTGTGCTTTGTTTTCTACATCAAATCCATCATTTGTATCTCAAATCTGGTTACATTTCGCGTTAAACAAATTTCATCAGCATACTGTTCCGTTCGGTACACAGCGAGAACACCTTTTTCTTAATGTAATAAAAGAACAGTTCGCCTTAAATGAAATTCAAATATTTGAAGACAAATTAAATTATTAATAACAATAGACAAAATTAATTTCTTTTAATTTTCAATTGAACTGCCGTTTAAAAACATTATTTTTGTGCAATCTGAGATTGGAAGAAACTCAAAAGTACTTTTTTACAAGAAAGAATTTGATTATCAAGAAATCCGCTAGGTGGCGTGTTGAAAAAGTTTCTCGCAAGCAGGGTGATATTGTTCTACGATATTAAGAGGATGTCAAACTAGCTGCGGTGCCTATATTACCGACAATGTGACCTTTTTGTTGTTTTTGTTAAATTTCTAAAAAACACTGACATGAATATTGTGCTGATTTTGAGTTCATTCGATTTTCTCATTGTTACAGATTATTTGAAGACTGATAACGTGGCGTTTGATTGTAAAATTCGATCACAATTAGTAACCTCGTTTTCGATGTGTGATTTCCAGGATCCGATTTTATGGGAAAAACGAGGTTACTAAATATAACGTCATTTCACATGAACTGTTTCTTGTTTCAAAATACTCTGAAATAAACAAAGAATCGAATGGCATACAACTTGATCAACTTTTACATCAGCTTTTCAAGAAATTCGTGAAACATTGGTTTTCCCGCCAAAAACAAAATTTGAAGTTCGCCATCGACTTTGACATCCTCTTAAGAGGATGTAGAAAAATTGATCAAATTGTATATCATTCGATTCTTTGTTTATTTCAGAGTAGAACAAACAGTGCAATTAATTGTGAAATGACGTTATATTTATTTATTTGTTTCATCGTAAGTGGCGCCATCTGACTGGTAATTTTCGACAACTGATTATGTAGAAATTTGTTTTCTTTGTTTTTTATTTTTTCTACAACAAAAAAAACTAATCGTGAAGAATCACAACGTCTGTATACTAAAAATCAAGTTTTTCAGTTGAACCAACTGAAGTTTGTTGACATTTGAATTGCATTACCAACTCAACCGAAACAAAACCAATGACTATATATTTATAGTTGCAAATAAGCGGTTGCGTGATTGTTGTGGTCGGACAATTTGAGAAAAATTCTCTTTATTAATTTACATTTATACATCGGCGACGGGGGATTGGATCAATAAATTGTTGATCGTGATAAGAAAGAGGCATCCGTCAGTGAAATAAATTCGTAAAACGTCTGGGACGGGGAGCATATACGCCGTGCGATGACAATCTCGCCGCTGGACCGGCTAGGTGTGGTCCTCACGAGGCGGCGAGGCAGCGGATTTCCAAGAACGCGAGCCATTAGAACTGCCTGGTGTTATAAATTGTACATCGTTTAATTAGGCTCGCTCCTCTGCTCGTCGTCATGGTCTCGCCACGCCGGTCGTTGTTTACCATTTGCCCAACCCTGACTCCGGGCCTTGCTATCTCCAAGCTACCGTGCATCAAATTGGGTCGGAATCGGGACCGTCGCATCCTTCGTTTTGCCTCCGCCGCGAAATAAATGTCAACGGCTCGCCTTTTCGAATATCCGCCCGGCAACGCGAGTTAACGTAATTGCTCGTTATATTTTTATACAAATAAACATGTGCCTCCTTTCCTCCCCCTTTCCTGTGGACCAACTCATCCTTTTTATTAACCTGATAATTGTTCAATTGAAAAAAAAAAAAAGATTTTTTAATACATAATTTTATAGTTCCTCTTTCTTCGTGGGATAACTTGCCGTTTTTTGGGATCGTGTTAAAAAGAAAAAAAGAAAGAGAAATCACCTCTCTGAAAAGTTGTTTAGATTAAGAAGTAACGAGCGTATTTAACGACAGGACGTTTCACAGGTCGTTTATTGGCAGTTTCATTAATTGGCGAACATTTTAATTTCTCGGTGCGTCCTGGCGACGTTTGGCGTTTTCACCGAATATATCGATCCGGCCGAAATCGAAACGGTCGCCGCGCGCGGCAGGTTTATGCGCGACAGCCGGTTAGTCGAGCAGAGGCGAAAATTCCAGGCTTATCTCGGCTGATGAAGTCGAAATTAGTAGTAGCTACTGTACACGGCCGAGTGTGATGCACACGTACGCACACTCGCCCGGACAACCGTAAGTGTTGGATTCTCGGCCGTTGTTAAGTAAATTGGGTCCCAACCGGTTTCTTATTTCGTGGCCACTGTCTTACTCGGTCGTACAAGCTCGCCAACAAGAACCTCTTAAAAGATTGCGGGCTGCACCTCCCGAACACATTCTCCTTCGCTTTGGTCTTTCGTCCGATGTAACATTTTTTTTCTTTTTTTTTTCATTTCATTCATTCATCCATTTCTTTTTTTGAGGCTGTGATTTTGGAATTTATACTACGTTAAACAAAGTAGGATACGAGCAAATTAGAAAAGTTCGAACTGGAGAACTTTCGTATCAGCTTGAGTAACCTAACCTCAAAAATATTTAATACTATTTTGCCTTTCTTGGTCTACAATATTAATAATCCACTTTCAGATTTTTTAAGGTTCTCTATTCTACATTTATTTTTGAATTTTCATTCGTTTGTTTATTTATTTTTTTGATAATTGAGATGAAATAAATTCCTTCTTCATATTTGTATAAGTCACAGATTGTTTAAAAAATTTTTCTTGTTTTTTATTGATTTTTTTTCTTGGTTTTGTGGGAAGAATGAGGTAAATAAATATAACGTCCTTCCATAATTAATTGCACTGTTACTGTTTCAAAATACTCTGAAATAAACAAAGAACCAAATGATATACAATTTAAACAACTTTTCTATCAGTTTCTCAAGAAAGTAAAACTTTGGTTTTCCCGCCAAAATCAGACTGTGACATCCTCTTTTAATAACGTAGAAAAATATTATCCCGCTTGCGAGAAACTTTTTCAACGCGCCACCTAGCGAATTTCTTGATAACCAAATTTTTTAACCGTTTGCTGGGACTACCATTTTGCTTGTTACGGCCCTGGATTTAGGTTATGTACAAATCAAAATATTGCCTTCACGTCACGTGACCTGTTACAATCAATTAGATTTTCAGGAGTGACCCTGCACACATACAAAGTTGTGACAATGGTCCAGCAAACGGTTAATAATAAGAAAGGACATTGACAATTTTGAAAACAGCAACACCATCAAATTTCGTCTTTTGACCACTGGTTGATCCACAACAGTTTGGGTAATTTGACTCTGTTGATAAATGTAAGTATAACCTCTCTTTCTCTCTTTTTTCCGTCGTTATTCGATGGCAAGTATAAAAATTCATGGAAAAAGCCAGGGTAGCACGCAAAGGTTGCCAAATAAGCGTGTTCGGCCTGCGGTGCTCAATTCCCATATAGTCACAGAAAGGCGGCAGGTATATATCCGAACCAAGGAACGCCTTTTGTTTTAGCGCAAGAAGTTCGCCGAGTAGGTTACCCAAGAGATCGCATCGCTTGATATTCCGGCTTTTTTGTCAATTTATAAGGATTTATACTCGCATGGATCGTGGGTGCACTTGCCCCACCTTAATGGCAAAATACACGCCTCCGGAGGTGGTCCGCCAAAAAATATCATCGGTTAGCGCAAACATTCCGCACACGACGCTTTTTGTAAACTCGTAAAATTTTTCCATTTAGACTTTATTTTTCACTTTTATTTTTCGTCCTTCAAAATATCCTCTCTTTTTCTCAACTAAATTTTCTTAGTCAAATAAATTAGAATAGGATAGAATTTTTAAATTTTAAAATTTAATATTTTTGAGAACCTCTGATAAGAAACAAAACAGATTCAGCTGATATACACGTTATACTAATTTGGACAAAACTTGGAAATTGTAAATTCATTGTGCACCCAACGTGATGCGATCTTGATTACCAAAAAGAATACGATATTGAGATAAGTAAATTAGGTGATTAATCGAAAAGCAATTAGTGTATATTTTGCGTTTGGGATATGGCCTATCGGGGTTGGGGCGGTACAGGTCCGTGTGACACTTCAGAGCCTGAATGTGACATCTGAGAATTAAAAAAATGTACATTTGAATAAAAAGAAACATGTTAATTAAATGCACCAGTCATCGGCAGGTCAAGAGTAAGATGTGCCAGTCATGGGCATTTTAAATATCTCTATCAGGAGAACCTTGTAATAAAAATACAATAACAAAATTAATTTTTCTATACTAAATTAATTTTATTTTTACAGGTGCCTTTTTTTGGTCTCTCAATTTTCCTAGACTTTGGTAAACGGAGCACCGAACATCCAAAAGTTCCAGTTGAGGAGCAACCGAATGCCAACATTTGGGGCATTAACAAAATAACAATAACAAAATTAATTTTTTTATACTAAATTAATTTTATTTTTACAGGTGCCTTTTTTTGGTCTCTTAATTTTCCTAGACTTTGGTAAACGGAGCACCGAACATCCAAAAGTTCCAGTTGAGGAGCAACCGAATGCCAACATTTGGGGGTTAATTTGCAAGTCGGCAGACCATTAGAGAGACGGGTTGATCATTGCATCCGTCTAAGCGAATAATGCGAAATTGTGCCAGCAATGGGCGGATCGAAGTGAGCGTTGGGGGGATGGCAATTAAGCAATTATCTCTCCAACGCTATCTCCCTACTGGGTATGCTGTAGCCCCTACCAGCGAGCACCCCGCTACCGAGCGAGTCTGATGGCGTCTCCGTCTTGCTCGCAGCTTTCATCTGTCCCAAAAAAAGAAGAAGAAAAGGACCAGCAACACGACTCGGGGGAGAGAGTGCTATCTTAATGATATTGTATAGCGAGCGTGGCTGTGCGCAGGCTGGCTCTAATTGCGCCAGTGAAACGGCCATGTTTCCCTATGGATTGAGAAGGAGGTGAGAAAATCGCGCATGGGAAAACAGAGAAACCAATAGAGGAAGATTAGCCGGCGCGAGAGCGACGCAGATAGGAGAGAGCGAGAGAGCGAGAGAGGGGGAGAGAAAAAGTGAGGGGTGGTAAAAAGCTGGAAATGCAGCATGGCGGTCGTCGCGGGAATTGGTAGCAATTATTACAGCCAAGGGACGCCAGTTGAATACGTGAAAGAATCGCGTCTGCGCGCAAGCTCGCGAAAAGGTGTTACGGATATATGAAGCGATGCGAAGAAACGCTCTCCGGATAGATAAAGGCGCGCGCGCTCACCCGGGGTGAAGCTCTGAATTCAACCTCTATTCGTATATACATTGTTGTTTTAATGACTACTCCCCATTCGTGTAGATTGTGCGCGATCGCGATATACAGAGAGACTTTGAGCAATTCATTTCGATGCTGAATATAGCAGTTAATTAAATTAAAATTCTAGTTCCCCGGAGAAGGTTCCCTGCCTCGAATAAGATTGTTGTCTCGAATTTGTTACGTGTGGAATTCATAAATTAACATTCAAATTCGTATCCAATTATTATTTATATCAACAGATGATATATATGGTGTTGAAATAAGAATATACATATGGTAACGAGAACAAAATTTATTTCTTCAAAAATTAATCTTCTGTCCAATTGTAAGAGGGGCAGTACGAAAATAATAAAAATGAAATAATCAAAAATTGTCTATAGGGTCAACCGGGGTAATTGTGACAGTTTGGAGTAATTGTGACACCCCGAACAACTTTTTCGAGTTTCGAAATTAATGTGTTTTAAAATAATGTTGTTAACTATTGGTAGATAAAAAACTTGTACAGACAATGAAATGTTACAAATAAATTGAATTTTAATAAACAAAAATCAGGGTGACACTTTACCCCAAGTGTCACAATTACCCCGGTTGACCCTATATGTACAAAATTTCAAAGTTGTGTTCAAGTGTAAATATGATTGGCATTATACATTTTTTAACTCTCCCATACTAAGAGTACAGGCAAAAAAATTATTTTTTAATTGATTTATTTTTCGATTTTTGGCATGAGGTTTAAGTCAAATTTTTGATAGCAAAAAATATTTTCCTTTTCTAAAATGTCGCCAATTCCTCAATTTTTAGGATTTTGTAAATCTTTTAATTGTTTTAAAAGAAATTGAAATTATTTTATCTTTTGTTCCAGGTTTGCTAACAGGTGCCTATCAGATGAATCCTTCGTTTTTGCAGTCACTCAGAATCCAAAAAGATCCTTAAAAGGATTTTTGTTTCAAAAAAAAAGTTTTCTTACACTTTGAATAAAGACTGATGACGTATACAATTTTTCGAAAGTTTTCATTTGTTATTGATGAAGAAAAATTTTCAGAAGTTTTTCTGTTTTTTAATTTGTTCAGGTTTACCCTTAAAGAGGGACACTGAACTTATTAACAAATGATAGAATCCAATGAAACTTTGACAGAGTGTTAAATATCTATTAAAAAACATACTTGAATTTTTTTCAGAATTTTTCACCGCTTAGTTTATGAGCAATTGCATATGAAAAAATAACATTCAACATGGGCTCTTATGGAAGAGCGTGAAAACAGCAACAATTTTATAACTTTGAAATGATAGAAAAATTTCAAACCTTCTTTAATAAGTTTTTAAACAATTTTAAAGAATTTATTTTTTAAACGACTACAAGATTGTCCATACCGTTTCTAAATAATTATAAATTAAAGTTGACTGATTCTTCGTTTCCTAACCTTTTAGTATGGGACTGTTACCAACATAACCCACCAAAAATCGATGAAAATTTTCATTCATTAATATTTCAATAAATGTGTTGTTTAAATACTTTTTAACTAAATATTAACGCTGCTTTATGAATTGAAGTAACATTAAAATTCTAAAACATCACAAAATACTTAATAAAGAAATAAATTAATTCATTTTTGAGATTTAAAAGTTGTCACTCTGCAGAAAAATGCATTGGAAGGATAGGAACATGCCCTTTGCCCCTCACCACCCCAGTGACCCTCCTTAAATTACAGAATGTACAAATATACAAATTTAAATTCACAGATCTTGTAAACTACCGATGACGTTGATACAACATAAGGATTGTTATGAACAAAACAACTGGCGTCGTAATATAACAAGCTTTAATCTCATTACAAGTTGTGATTCATCGTTATTATGTGAGCGCGCACGTCTACCTCTTGTTTGCATGTACTCATTCTAATTCCTATTTCAGGTCTCTGCGGGTAGAACCCTCGAAGAATTTAAGCTGAGTAGTCGTCTCTGTCGACTCGCTTACCTGCGCTTGTTTGTTTGCCTATACTCTCTTGCGAGGGGAGCCGATTACGCTTTAATTGGTTGTGTACGTACGACATCATTATGGGAGCATCGCATTCTTGAACTCAAGGTTAAAAACTTTGTTAATGAGAAAATCGCAACCGGCGGGGTACGGCTGGCGTTGCCACCGAAACACACCTACCAAACACCTCGTCTTCATTTGCACTTGCCAAAATCAACTACCACATTCTCAATATTTTAGATCAAAATCAACCGGTAATTTATACTTAATTTTTCCTTAATCATCCCATAATTTTTGTGTACATCATGTAAATGTTATAAAAAATGAGCAATGCAATCTTGAATCTTAAATGATTATTAAATTATATATTTTAGGATGACGAACATCAATTGGGTTGTTCAAAATTGAATAATTCCATCCGAGTATATGAAGCAATAAAAGTAATCGCAAATGGGATCAGCAGTTTGAGTGGAGGCAACTGTAATGGCAGAAGCAATGCTCTTGATTTCGTGCTGAGTCGGAGACAAAAACAAGGACCCATGACAGCAGGTGCATTCCTATATCCCCGGCCATTCAAACGGCTGCCGCCGTGCAAGCACAGGCATAACCATCGAGGAGCCTAAGTTGAGGGAGAGAAGGGGGCGAAAGCTCCCTGCAAAGCCGCACACGAGAGCTTGGCGAGGGTGGCGGCAGCCAAGTGCTCGTTCTCTGCGTAGCGCACGCGTAATTCCCGCCAGTCAATATAACCGAATTATGCTCACTCAAGACCTCTCGCTGTACTTTATACAACTAAACGAGAACCTTTTTTTTTCCAAAAGACGAGATATTATTTCTACTGATCTAGCTATTTTCATTGGTTTAATTTTTAAGAACCTCCTCAAGGGGCACTTGGGGTAACTGTGACAAGTTGGGGTAATTGTGACACTTGAATCTTTAAACTACAAAAATTAAGTTTTGACGAAATTAAAATTCATTGAAATAATTAAGACTATGAAACTTGTCACATCACCCCCACGTGTCATAATTATCCCAAGTGCCCCAAGATGCAATTGCGGAAAATGAAGGGTAAAAGAAATGATCTTTTGATTGTAACATGTTTTCGTCATTGCGATCAACGATTTCAAATTGTAGTTATTGTAATTACTGATTTTGCAGAGAGGTTACGTGGTACGCGGCGCTGTATCAGAAACAGAGCGAATATTAAACTTCGAGTTTCCATTATTCGTAATAAATTATAAATTGCGTTTATCTGGTGGTGACGCGCTCGCGACTCTTGTGTGTCACCAAAGAGGCGAGGATTTTACGGTATAGTTCGATTGTCAACGCCATTATTGCAGTAGCGCATTGCTATTCCATCATGTCACACCGCGACAACTCCTCATTGTGCTCCGTTCAACGCGATCCGCACATTGTTAATTAAAGCGCTTCTCATCATGCCGCCTGTCATTTTCAGGAAAGGTTTTCGTGCCGTGCGAGAACGACTTTAATCACAAATGCATTCGCTAAACTATTTTTATGTGATGACAAAAAAATCTCCTCTTTACTCCAGCGACAAAAAATATTGTAAAAAAAGGGTTTACATAAGTCATAAATGAAAATCGTAAACTCAACATTGTTATAAATAACTTGAGAATCGTTTCAAAGAAGAATTATTTTTGGAATTAAAAAATGAAAATATTTTTCACGAGTAATATTTTTTTGTTAAACGTATAAGTGAAAAAAATGTCGTTAGATGGTTGCAACTTTTATTTGGATTTGTAAAAAAGAATTGTTGAAAAGGAGCATGTAACGAAGCCACGTCACTGACATGTGTATTTACATGCGCTTGTAGATGTTCGCGTATAAAGAGCACACACGTAACAACACGTACACTCACGATGCAATCGTGACATTTCATAGGGCTGCCGGCAATAACGCGACAGTTAATTACCAATGCGAATTAATGTTCGGTATAACGAGTGCGAGAGAGACGAAGCCAGGACGCAGCGCTGAAACACGGCTCGAAGAATCACGTGTCAGGAAAATAAGCACGAATATTTGAAACGCGCCATTTGAACGAACATTTACATACCCGTCAACAAGCTCCGATTATTATCGATAATTGTCAATTTTGTCTTGCTTTTTTTTTTCCTTCGAAGTTTTTTTTTCGTTTGGTTTTATGCATCTCGCCCAGTTTTGAATTTGCACGAGACGAACGACGCTCTCTCTGCTTGTATAATTTCATAATTTGTTACCACGTTCGTTTAAAAGGGCAACGGGACGAAAGTTGAAAGTACAGGCCAATTTAAATAACAAAATATTCGGAGTCGTGGAATTTAATTTAAATTTTTCTGTACAAGTTAATAACCCATAAATTATAAAAACAAATATCTCAATTATTTAAAAATTGTAACATCTAAAAATGCAGTTATAAGTTGTGTATTTATATTATAGTTGTGTATATATATTAGTGGCAAGTAAGGTAACTGTGACACTAGGGTAGATGTGGCATTCAAATAACTAGAATTAAATGTAAAAATTCAAATTACCATTAGTTATATAGAAGATCTAAAATTAATTTTTTTTGAACGCAATTTCGTTTACCCCACCTGTCACAATTACCCGAACTAGGTATTATTTCAAAGATGATTATTATAAAAAGTATAAGATCGTTGTTTTGTATAAATCGGCTGTCGAAAATGTATCGTTGACTAAAAAGAGGGTAATTTTGATGCTGAAATGAAACGTCGACGAGTCGGCTATGGAAAAGATAAGAGGCGATATCAAGAGCGCTATGCCTGGTAATTTCCTGGGTTTTATGATCCGATTTGGGAGAGACGCAAGTTTGACGATCGACAGGAATTAGGGCAACTGCTCTGTATCGACGATCTATAATGATCAAAGACGTCGATGGTGGCACAGCGATTACGATTATTTGCTTCAATTCGCTCTCGTCAAGTTGCGCGCAAATACATGCATACACCGTGTGCGGTTGTCGCAATCGAACGAAAATCAATAACGTTGCCTGAACCTCAACATTAGCAATATATTATAATTTCGACACGCTTTCACTGTAACAAATGTCCAAATTTTTCAATTGATATAAAAATGTCTTGTCAGTGTCCAGCTTTAAGATTCTTAATCTTAAATTAAGACTCAAAACAAGAACTGAGTCAATTAGGTAAAACTGGCAGACGGTATTTAAGAAAAGACATTTTAATGAAATTTTTGTTTAAGCTCATCGTCACATACAAATGAAGTGGAAAACTACTTTCGATTTATTTGTCCGACGAGTCGTTAATAATGCAACAACTTGTAATTCCAAGACTCGAAATTGCGCTTATGTTTTGCAAATTAATCTTACGTCTTTATTAATGAAAATCAACGAGACTCATCAAACATTTAACTTTCCAATCAAAAAAAAAAAAAAAAAAAAAAAAAAAATAAGAAAGAAAAAAATGTGAGAAACAGGGTACACACTTTATTTTTGGGGGTAAAATCGTCAGTGATCGAACTCAAAAATTTGCGTGCAAAATGGCAATTGTTAGTAATTAAAATGAGCTTCCCCCCGCATTGAGGGATCCGTTCCATAAATCAATGCGCACATTACAATTGTATAACAAGGTGAATAATGAATCCGAAACGCTGAATCGGTTTGCGGGAGAACTCGATAATTCGCACAATTTACAATGAGCGATAGAAAATCTCGGAGGAGATAACGGGGCTGGCGTATATAGAGTTATTCAAAGTACAAATTAGAATGCACGTATATGTATAGAAACGATGAGCGCACGTGATACGCGTGACATTTCGCGTTGTGGAAAGTTTCGGAAAGAGGGCGGGCGCGGCGGAATCGGATCCTGAGCACGTCTGCGGATGATAGGAGCAGCGCCTGGCAACAATAGCCAGGAAATTACATAACTGTTGGAAATATCAACCAATACCAGTGGCAGTCGAGTCGACACCACCAACCCCTCGGCGCATTATTATAACTGCTGTATAGGTGGCGCGCGTATTATACCACCACCGGGGGAACTCAGCCGGCCAAACGAGAGATAGTGTGTGCGTTGCAGAATCAAACGAGAAATTGACTTGTGCTCAACAACCCTCTTGCCATTCAACGCGCCACTCTCCCCCTTTTCAAACATCAATCATCCTTCATTCCGTGATTTCTAATCATCAATAAACTACCCCCGCTCGTCATCAATCCCAAATATAGTCGTCCCGTCATCAATTATTATCATTATCCCTGTTTTTATTTGTTGGGGTCGAATCAATCGCGCCAAAATGAAAAAGTCAATTACAATCAATTCATAATTAGCTTTTTCAAGATCTAAGGTACACTCCCCCCTAAAATTCAAATATGTTACCTTGATATACCACATTATTTACATAAATCGTTTACATCACACATTTTGTGTCGAAATTAATAAACGAATGAAAAAAAATAAAATAATGCAGGACAATGCGGAGTTAGATTTGCATAAATTTTTTGTATAGCATTTATGTAAAGTTTACACAAAATTTACATAAATCTGGCTATCAGGGTTTGCTTTTGCGTAAATTTTTCATTTGTAAGACAAAAAAATTCCCAGCATTAAATTTGAAAAGCTGTTATGTTATGGACTCAAAAAAGTCACTTTTTTCAAATGTCTATAACTTTCAAAAGTTTCAATCTTTGTAATGTTTTTTTTCTTCGTATATCATCAGGAGATTCTGAAATTTACATTTCTGCTGTAAGAAACACGTGTCTACAGGTGTCTAATGATTCAAAGTTTGCGAAATTTCTTTCATCGAAACATTGGACAGCAGCGCTATCTGTTGCGATGTTAAAATTTTGTCCAATAAAGAGTGTCAAAGTTAAGGTTCCAAGCTTTAATTTGGTGTAAAGAAAACTTTTTTTTTTCTATAGAATGGGTAAAAATTAATTTTTGAGGTGTGTAGTTGTGTACCTATTAACGACACCTGCACCCATTACCGACTTACTTTTATTAAATACTTATTGGTTAATTCCTATAAAAAATTAACAAATTTTGATAACCCCCTCTCCATCTGATTATTATTTTTGTTTGTATAATCTAATTCGGTTGGTTTTCGTTCCACGATTTGGGATTTCTCGTTAAAATTGTTATACTCGTTGGCTCGTTCGTTTTTCAAGCCTTATCCCATTGTTTGTCTTGTCCTCCCTTTTTTACCATTATAGTTTGCCCTAATGATAAAACTGGTCGTTTACAGTCGAAACAATGAATTTAATTAATGCGAAGGTAGAGGATTCACCGGCGATGGTGTAGCCAACAAAGGCACACCAAGATATCGCTCTAATTGTGCACCACGTCGAGTGCCGAGTAATTCGCAAAAATTAATTAGCAACTTGTGTCGCGAGCACGTAGCTCTCCCAGGCTTTTGCATTTCAGACAATGTATACAGGTATACACCCACGAAATAGCTCGATCTTGAAGTCGCGGTCTAAAACGATTGTACACAATTTCGCTCCAATTTATATGATATACAATATGTTACACCACCTCAAACCGCTGTGTACAAAATCAACTAAAATTATTATTTTGCATTTCGTTTCGTTGCCTTTTTTCACAACAATTTTTATTAATAATTTATAACATTAACAGAAGGAGCTGTTATTGAAAAAAAAAAGTTTGGTTCCGAACGGTCCATCCAGGTTATTTTCCAGATTTTACCGGGATCAATAAATTTTATTTTCCCTAGCAAAAGCTCGAACACGTATGAATTAAGAAAGAAATATCAGTTATAAGCCAAACAACGGGCACCCCACATACGTTACTGCATGTTTGCTTATTATTAAACAGTTAAGCGTATGGTTTAGCGAGGGGTTGAAAAAAAAGGAGAAAGAAATCTGAAAAAGCTCGAGTTCCCCGGACTACAATTTATGAAGCATGATTAAGTGTAAATACATCAATTATTATACCGTCTCGCATCAACGGTGACATTCATTTTTTGATATTCATTTGAATACTCGGACGACACCGATCGAATCGATAATTTCTTCTGTTCTGATTTATTGTTGCCTCTGTATTCAATATTTCAGAAAACTTTCGATACACAACATTTTCATGCTGATTATTCTTTTTATAGACTTGGCAATTAATCAGTAGACTTTATTGTTTTAAATTAGTTTGTTGTGGCACTTTACAAACATTGTAACGATTTACTTCGAGTTTTTTACGGTTACAAAATGTTCGTTAGAACTTCGCCGCGGCAAGAGCGTGAAATCCGACGAGCATATTTACGTGTAGGAAAACCTAACCTCAACGTGACATTTAAGTTGTAGAACTCTAATGACAGTCGTAACCAGTCGCATATATTTATATTTTCTATTTTTAAACCATTCAACTCAACGCTTTATGCTCTCCGTTCATTTTTTGATGATATATTGACAAAGAATCTAATAAACTTTTGATGTTGCATCGTTGAAAAAAAGTGGCATCCCAACCAAGTAATATGGCACTCTTGAATGTGGAGAAAAGAATCACATTGACAAAGTGTAAGTGAAAGACACGACATTATATCCCATAGAATTCAAATATATTGTACAACCTCGCAAAAGGGTAATTCTGCAGTAGGAAGCCTTATTGGAAAAGGGTAGATAAGGCGTTGGAGCGCGGGGTTGAGTTACCGTTGGGCGGAAATTAAATATGCCTCAGTCGATAAGTCAGAGCTCTTCCGAAAGCGGGGCTCCATATCAACACCGGGAGATGAGCTATTGTACTATTTTCGAGGGAGATTCGCACAAGAGGCGCGTCCGCCGGCTTTGCCAACTCCTCACTTTATGTCTACTATTTTTTACAGGATAAATCTCTGGGTACCAAGCGTATCGACATTTATCATCGCTTGTTTCGCGATTTACTCTCGTCATCTTCTCCAACATCGCACTCGCGTTATGATATTATGATTTAAAATTGTTCCTGGATATATGCAATCTCACTATATATTTAGCAGTTGTGTACTTTATCTATAACTTGATTTGTAATTACATTGCAATCAATTGTCGTTGTTTTAAAAATAATAATTTTTTATTTTTATTTTTTCTACGGTTTGTTTACATTTTTTGATTATATTTTGTTTTGTTTACATTTTTTTTATTCTATTTTGGTTTGTTTACATTTTTTTATTCGGTTTCGTTTTGTTTACATTTTTTATCTTTTTCCATTTTCGTTTGTTTACATTTTTTGATTCTTTTTCGTTTTGTTGATATTTTCGGATTCTTTTTTGGTTTGTTTATATTCTTTTGTTATGATTTTCTGTAGTTTGTTGATATTGTTTTTATTCAAATTTTTCTGGTTTTTTAACATTTTTACTACATTTTTAAAATTCTGTTTTATCATTTTTCTTATACTTTGATTTCTTTCCGGTTTGTTTACATTCTTTTGTTTTGATTATCATCTGATTCGTTCACATTGTTACTAATATTTTTTGACGCTTTTTTTATTTGTTTACATAGAATAGAAAAACAGTAGAAATAGAATAAATAAACAAATGATACAATTTTTGGAAACAAAATTTATTTTAATTTCTTTAAGTTTGTTTACATCATTTTGTTTTGGCTTTTTTGGTTTGTTTATATTTCTTTTGATTCTTTTATAATTTGTTTACATTGTTAATATTTTTTTTTTGTTTTTTAATTTGTTACATTAAAATGTTTTATACCAATTTTTGTTTCTTGTCAACAGAAAAACAAATGACACAATGTTTGACAAAGATAAACATTCCTTTCTCGTTTTTCTTCTTTTGTTTAGATTCATTTTTTGGTTTTTTCACAATTTCGTTAAAATTGCTTCGATATTTTTACGATTTGTTGACATTCTTTTTTTTTCTTTTTAATTTTCAACAGAGAAACAAACAAAATTTGTTTACAAAGGGTGAGACATTTTGTCATGAGAAAAGATGTCGACTGATTTTACATTGTTTGTCGCCTATATACTGGACAATAAAGTTCGTTGTAATTGTGTGGTGTATATTGTTGCTCTTTAATTTGCAGGTGATTCGGCATGAGGGCAATATCACATCAACTACAACTCGATCGAGTGTAAATAAAGTTGATCCAAGCATGGCGACCGTCCACCCGTGCCAAACTGGTTCTGACTGACAACAATGTATATGCGTATATGTATAGACGAGTTAGACGTGCGCATATTTACGACGGTGTCTTTTGTAAGAAGAAATTGATCGTTGCATGTTCGCGCGCCCATCGCGTGAATACGCGTGTACGGCGAGAGGGTTGCTCGTATCTCAAGGCCCTTACAAGCTCTGATCAGCCTACAATTAATGACGCCGAGCGTATATGGCGCGCGCAGTTTAAAATGCGCCACCCCGTTCTTATATAGATAATAGAATGTTTTGCGGCCGGAATATGCAAAGTGCTTGGGCTCTCGAGTTACGACACCGATGAACCCTCTTTACGAGGCCATTATTGCACTCGTTGAGCGCTGTTTTCGAGACATTTCAAAAGATCATCTCCCGTAATTGCCCGACTCGTGCTGATAAAAAACAACTTTAGTTAAATATCAGACGCGAATTAATCTCCTGAAATATTCCACTTTTGCGCGCCTATCACGAAAAATGAAGCTTCTCAGGCGCCACGGAAATGGCGATAAGACCGGAGATGAAAAATTGGCCTCGGCAAAAAATATTACCTTTTTTTTTTCTACACTTAAGAAATTTTGTACCTTTGCAATTAAATTCAAATTTTTTACTTAAAAAACTTGGAAAAAAAAAATTATTTTCTTTTTTTATTTATCTTGTTTTGATAATTATTTATTAAAAATTTGTATAAAAATGTTTCAGATTTTGTCAAAAGCGGTCAAGTTGACTTTTTCCACAGGAAAGTTCGAGAACGACATTAAAAGTCATCGGTGGTGTAACAGGGGTTGGCCTAGTTTGAATTTCTATAGGAATTTCGGTGAACGTGTTTTTGTATACGCTATTCACGTGTAATTTGGAATTAGATATGTTTATTCATGTAGTCAGTCCTCCGTGACAAAATTTCTCTAGTCTAGCGTCATGGTAGTAGACAGAAAAGACAAATTGTGCTTAAATGTCTACAAAATTAACACCTATTTTTGTCTAAATCAATTTCAATGGCTTTTTTTCATATGGATATATATTTCCACTGATGCATTATTCATAATGTATATATGAGGATGGATTGAAATGTTTTTCCTCGAGTGAGATCCCGGCCGGTCCAATTTTGTAAGCGCTCGTTAAATCTCGAAATCAATTTCGTAATGATTATCCTCTGAGATTTCTGAAAACGGTATAAATTTAATTAATTATAATTTCGATGTGCTCCGAAATTGGATGGGATGAAAAAGTCGTTTTTTCCTTTTTCAGTTTGACGATTTCGCAGACAAACAATTTTCTTTACACTTTCGCCGTGACTTTTCCCTTTTCTTTTCATTTCCCTTATACTCTTCGCAGTACAAAATAACGTACAACGTACAAAATAATTGCTTATTGCTTTTGTTCTTCTTTGGTTTGTTTATATAAAGCGGTTTGTTGCTTTTGTTCTTGTTTGTTTACATTCATTTATTTTGATTCTTTTATGGTTTGTTTACATTGTTACTAATATTTTTTAAATTCTTTTTTATTTTGTTTACATTCTGATTTTCAAAAAATGACAAAATTCTTGTTTTGTTTTGATTGTTTCAGTTTGTTTACATTTGTTTGTTTTGATTCTTTCCTAGTTTTGTTTATATTGTTACTAAAATTTTTTTATTCTTTATCTATTTGTTTACATTGTACTAATGTTTTTTAATTTCTTCTTTGATTTTACATTCACAATCCACTTTTTCAAAAATAACAAAATTCTTTTTTGTTATTCTTCTTTTATTTTGATTTTTCTAGCTTTGTTTACATTGTTTGTTTACATTCTTCTGTTTTGATTCTTTTTTTGGTTTCTTTAGATTGTTGCTACATTTTTTAATTCTTGTTTTTGTTTACATTCTTTTGTTTACATTCTAATTTTTTAAAAAAAGAAACAAATTTCTTGTTTATTGCGTATTCTTCTTTTGTTTTGATTCTTTTCTGGTTTCTATACATGCATTATAAATTTTGAAAAAGGAAAAAATTCTTTTTTTTTTATTCTTCTGTTTTGTTTACATTGATACTCATTTTTTATTCTTTTTTGATTTGTTTGCTTACTGTCTTACCTTCATGCATGAATTTTTCTATGTGATTTTTTAAGTACGTCTATAATAGCCAGACGATAACTCATTTTTAAAAATCATTGGAAATCAGTGAACTCGACCACTCAACTTTCGATCGATTGAACCACAAAATGACAAGAAAAGTTGTCTGTCTGACGAACCTGTAAGCGACAGTCCAATTGTTAATGCGCCACTAATGTGACAATTCGGCGACGTTTATCGTTGCGTCTCGATCGCGGGCCGATGGTCAAATTTCGTCGATTTATCACGGAACAATGCCGGGGACGACAAAGCGTTCGAGTATAACTAGGTCGTTTGTCATCGCCTGCAGTGTTGATTGTCCGCCATCTTGGTATGCAAGCACCGTGCGCTTATCCACACGTTGAACGGAAAGAAAAACGAAAAAGGAGCCACAATAAATCGTCGACCAATCTTATTATCCGGGATCCTCGAAATGTCGTCTTACATGAGAGGGAGTTTCTGGGTCGAGGCATATACGGGGGCATCCACGCGTACGCACTTTACGAGTATATTAAAGTGCAAGTCAAAGGGTCCCTGAGAAAAAGATGCGGCCACCTGCGCGCTCATTCACCAACTCAAGAAGTCACATTTCTATTTTCACTTCTTGACTTGACTTTTTTTCTCACTTTGTAACAAAAAAAAAAATGAAAAAATAAAATTGTGTGAAATCCCATTGTCCGTGCATTGTTCGCAGGAGATGTCCCACGAGACATTCATGTCCAGGAGCACTTTATTTATAGGACGAAGATATTCTAGGTTTATTATTTTACAATTTTGAAAAGGGTCTGGGAAAGGTTGCTTGGGTTCGAGTCAAACCGTTAGGGTATGGTATATATAAATACACAAGCAGTTGATGAAATTGAAACTTTTGATTCCGCCCTGAACATGCGATTTCTAAATCAAAATAATTAATGTGGTTGAAACTCGAAACGAAAGACAATGAAGGAAGGTGGTAAATGTTTCATTATGTGTAATTTACAAGCGCGTATACAAAGGAGTGTTAAAATTGTTACAAAACACCTAATCAATTGTTTGCCTTGAATTAATACAAATGAAGGAATGATTCATTAAGCAAAACGGTCGTGAAAAAAAAAAATGATAATGGCATTCGTGAAAAACAGTTTGGTAGTGACCCTGTGAGGGTCAGCCATTAAAATTGCTGATTTGGCTGTGGTAAATGTGTGATCATCGTTGATAAATTGGCCTGTGGACGCACGTCCACTGTTACATCAAACAGTCGGCGATGATTTCGATTCGGACAAACGCATTTCCGTCGATTGTTGATCGATTAATTATTCGATTAGAATACTCGCATAATCACAATTATTGGCATACAATCACTTAACCGCGGGTCACAGTTCAATGCCCAACACCACTGGGTCAGCCATTGGCATTAACGACGTTTCAAACCGTACGAAGGAACCTTGTTAATAGTCATTGTTATGCTAAATTAAAGAAATCGTTATTGCATCATAAAAAAGCCAACGACTAAAAATTCACATCTCGATGAAATGGGACAATCATTTTCATCGTCCCAGTTTTACAATTTACTAAAAATATTCATTATAAAAATAAACAATAAACAAAAAAAGATTACTTTTTTGTTCATAAACTGAAATTGTTACATAACCTACAATGTATTTTGAATGTTTTGAACATTCAAAGTATTTATTCATATTTTTAAGTCTGAAGTTGGCTATAGAGATAAGTGCAAGCTTCGCGTGAATGCGCGCGCATCGACATTATTTAACCGTTTGATGGTCCTAGAATTTTGATTGTCCGGCCCTGTATTTAGGTAAAAAATCTAAGTTAAAACAAAAGTTCATAAATATTATTAATAAATAATAATAATAACAATAATTTGTTGTAGCTTTCATGGCTGATGAAAAAGCATAGTTACCTTTTCCTCTTTGTTTTCATATGAACAAACAATTTTTGTCGTCAACTCCGAGTCCATCCGCACGTTTGATTTTACAAAACAAATCAAACAAACAAATGCTGGGCGTTTGTAACGCACTCGCATGATAATGTAAGTTTGGGAATGAAAAAAAGAAGAAAACGGTTCACGAGAACAAAAACGGCGGGAAAAAAGCAGAAATACGCGGTCGAGACAGATTTTGGACAAAGGGGTGGTGTGGTTGGGTTGGCAGGAAGGGAGAGGCAGCGCCGCGAGACGGACGATAGCCGACGCATCGGGCGGGACAGAGAGGGCGTTCAATTATCGAACGCGTTTCGCGTCCGCGGCGGCCATGTTGCCCAATCCCCGAGTGTCCACCTCCGTTGTCCATTGCAACCGCCGGCATTGGAGCCCCAAGCTGTTGCATATGTATTATATGCGATTGTGTTCCGAGAAACTTGTATTCGATATATGACAGAGGACTCTGTTCCGAGAGCACTCTACCAGAGTCACTTTGCACCTGGCCGTTGTCGCGACACATCTCGCTTACCCGTATTTCTTGGAGAGAGCTGATAGTGTCGCGCGAAAAGAACAAGTAGACCAGCACACACGAAGGAGAAAGAGATTAAAAGCCCAGGAGCATTCAATGCGACCGGTCGGTATTTCATTTTAAAATCACGGGAGCCGATTTCGTTCGCGAGATCACGACAATTTGGACGATGGCCGAATTGCATGGCGAACGATCGATGTATTAATAAAACGTGAACCAGACACGTTATCATTTTAAACATTTACTTTTATCCTTTGTTCGAAAATTATTCATGGGAACGTTTGTTGTGAACCAAATTTGTTTACATTGTTTCTTTTGTCTTATCATAACATTATCTAACCTCAAAATTTATTGCAGGTTGTGATCGTGTGATTCCGGCGCGCGCAGCAGTATTCGCAGCCAACTTCAGAGGCGTCACTTTTTATTAAAATCTGCTGCCATGGAGTTGAGGACTTTGTTTATAAAAATTATAATAATTTTTGTTTTCTAAAAAAACTGAGAAGAGCGCGATTTTGCAAACAGGGAAGAATTTTCGACACAATTTGATGTTGACGGATGTAAACAAACAATGATTTCTACGAATAACCTTCACCTAAAAAACTAGAAATTATTAGTCATTTTCAACTTATAATGCAAATTCAATATTGTTGATTGTTAATTAAACTAAATGTTTCAAATCTGTAATGTCGGTAACTTTTATTATTATAAAAGTAATTTTTATATAACAAAATGACAACCATAATAAATCTGAATGTCAAATTTGTTTAAATTTTGTATTTCGACTAAATCGTAATGAATTTTGTGTAGGGTTTGCGGAGCATTGATTGGTTTTTTGATGCAAATTTTGCGTGAGTTAAAGGGGGAGGTTATGAACAGAGAAAGGTTCGGTCCAAATAGCCGTTAAAATAATTCAAAAACGGTGAATGCAAAGCAACTTGTTACTTCTCTTTCATATAAGTAATAACATGTTTACGAGTCGATTATCAGATTACGTTTGCCATTATGTGCAAATTAGTTCACCTATGAAAAACTGAGAAGCGTGAAATTCATTCCACACATAAGACAAAGCGGCTCGTATACGAATATCGAAAAAAACCTCATGTGATATCGAGTATGCATTCGTTCCATTATGACGTCGATTCCATTAAAGCCGGTTGCACAAAACACAAGCGTGTAAGAGAAATCTCAATTAATCACAACCGAGTATCTTCAGGGGAAAAAAACTTGCATGAGTTTATCATTTCTAATTAAATTAGCATGGTCTCCGTATTCATACAACGAAACTGCAAATGATGAATTTCAACGTTTCAATTATTTATAAACAAATATAACAAGACATGAATAATCCATAATAAACAATAACAAAAAAAGTAATGAAATCATAACACTGTACAATTGGCTCTGAAACATTATTATGTATTATATTGTTGGTTTTGGAGGGGTTTCATCCCTCATAATAAACTTCTCGAAATGGTCTAACATTATTAACGATAAGAAGGCAGTATACATTCTTACTAATTTATCAATTTTATATCGTATTGTTTTGTTCACCGAAATATAAATCTCACTTGGTGATTATTTATGCAAAAGTTATCTTTGACACTTCAAAAAGAAAGATCAAATTTTCGTTTGATTGTATTATGTACATGTCAATGAATGTTATTCCAAAGAATGAATATATAACTTTGGAAATTAATTGTAATGCTGATCTAATCTAAACGATTATGATGAACACGTGCCGAATACTATTATGTAAGTTATACATGTAATTTTGAGGGTCCAGCCGCGAGGGTGATGGGCAGATTTGGAGGCCGCGCCTCATGTTAGTCGCTGTTGTTCGATTATTTTGCAGGGGCAGCTCCTGTTAGAGGGGTCGCCAGGAAAAATAATTAAACGCGTTTATCTGCTGTAATCCGTAGAATCACTTTGCACCACAAGGATATATAAATGTGTACTCGACGCCTCTTGGATTTTTGCGCATAAATCATGACCTCGTAATTGCTCGCATTTAATGTATTCGTGAGAAAAGTACACAACCAAAATATCAACGACAAAAAAGTCCCACGCAATAAACCAAAAAAAAAAAATAAAATAAAAAAAAGTTTTGTGATTGATGATGGTTCGGCGTCTAGGATCAGAATTTTTATTATATTAAAGAGAGAGGGTGTACATGACAACTGATCTTCTTATGACGTCGTAAACAATTTATTCCACACCAGGGAAAGAGTTTGCCCGTTAAATTCAAGAATTATGGGAAACACGTGAGAAATCTTCGAATCATTATTTACACTGGTGCGTTTCGCTTGCCAAATGTGAGTCGCGTATATATAAACAGTATAGCTTGCTTGTTGTCTCGGCAGAGTCATATTAGTCACTTTGAGCGCATTATCGCCATGGGTTGACGTCTTTTTAGATCAACGTAAACGGCGTGGTTTCTTGCGAAACTACTTTTGTCAGTTTACGAAATAGGACCATTTGTTATAGATTTTGAAACCATCCGCAGGAAAGTTTGGAAAAATCGATACAACAGAAATGTTAACATATTTTGATAGTTTTAATATCCTATTTACTTTGTTTATACATAATATAATTTTATAAACACAATTTTAACTTAGAAAAATTTTCAAATTATTTTTTCCCAAGTTATTGTTAACAAAATATTGATCCTGAGTTTTTTGTTTAATGAGAATAAAAATTCGTTAGAACGTCCGCTGAATGATCTCAAATGGATCGAGATCGACAAAAATATTTATAGCAAAAATATAGTATAAGATTGGTATGAAGTGTTCCGGAAACTCTCTTCGACAGAGTGGCC
The DNA here is from genome assembly GCA_030522925.1 of Trissolcus japonicus. Lineage (NCBI taxonomy): Eukaryota > Metazoa > Arthropoda > Insecta > Hymenoptera > Scelionidae > Trissolcus > Trissolcus japonicus. The sequence goes on along the minus strand of JAPYZS010001443.1, from coordinate 639 downwards.
ATAAGTATAAGAACAAATTTGTTGCAGTCGTAACTTTCAAAGTATACGTCTGGTCGAAATGCATCATGCCTTTCGTTCGCAGTTATATAGACGGTGTAATGATCGTTGAATTGCAATTTCGTCAGGGAGCACATTAAAACGTCACATCCGAGGAGGCACGTGGCTCATACGCCTTGCCAGCACACAAAGATGTCTCGCGTTGACTCTCTTCAAATACACAAATTTGATTGTGCCTCCCCATAAGTGTAAAACATGTACATATTAAAAGTTCTATATATAACAAAATGTATCTGAAGAAAAAATTTCAACTAATTTGAACAAAAAATTACCGACATCACAGATTTGTTTGATTTTAATTAACAATCAACTTGGAAATTAATTTTACACTTTTCTAAATAAAAATATTGAAGTTGCATTATTAATTGATAATGATTGATGATTTTTAGTTTTTTAGGTTGAAGTTATTTGTGGAAATCATTGTTTGTTTACATCCTCCGTTTGGTGAGAGTGGTTTTGAACTAAGATACACTGAAAAAAAAGGCAGCTATTTTGGCTGGGAAGATAGATGGTAAATTAGTTTAGAATATTTTGTTCCAAATCTGCAGAAAAATCTTACTACAAAAGCAAAATTTTTCTGCT